>JAUZST010003145.1:0-17403 GCA_034779995.1 Parotocinclus haroldoi
CATAAATTATAGCACGTCCCATCTTGTAACATAGGGCATGTTCGTTTAATCGGACCAGCCGGTTATTAGGACCAAAATGACTGCGTCCCGATGTGGTCCACTCAACCGCATTCTACTGTATATCTAATTTAATGGTGGCCTAAGACTTTTGCACAGTATTTCATTTAAATACACAGCTTTTTCTTCTTTGTACTCTGCTGACATGTAAATCTAAGAAACCAGAAAATCTGGTCAGCTTTGCTGAATGTCTAACCTCTGTGTACACTTTATTTTAAAAGCAGCAGTGAGAAGCCTGCTTACCTAAAGTCTGCTGATAGAATGTCTCCCTGTCCTGGCGGCTTAACCCTTGCACTTTCCGTAAGCCAACAGCAATATTCATTGCTCCATGGCCAGCTCTTAACACTCACAACAGGTTAAGGATGTCATCTGGAGTTCCAGTGAAGAACAATCTCTCACTGTCACATGACTTCTGGCCTGAGCAATGACTTAAGCTCAAAAAGAGAAATTCACAGGAATTGCGAGGAAGGGGTTTCATGGCCAACACATTTAGCTGAAACAGTGACACCTACTGAATAATGTGCTTGAGTATGTGTGTCTTTGAGCTTGTACTGTTTAGATGCAATTCAAAAATGAAGCCATTCTATCCAGTCCTCAAGAACGAAAGCAGTATAGACTGGAAATAAACATCTGCATCCATCCAGTATCTTCCACTTAATCCTCACAGGGTCTCGGGCCAGCCGGTGCCCACCCGGCAACTATGGGTGCAAGGGCAGGAACAAAACTAGACAGGACACCAATCCATCGTAGTTCACACGCACACAGTCATGCACACAGTCACACACTAAGGGTCACTGTAGAGACACCAATTAACCTAACAAGCATGTCTTTGGACTGTGGGAGAAATCGGATGATCAGTGGGAAAGGGGATTACGAAGTGCAAAATCCTACATGCCTATTTGGTTTTAATGTTACTAGTTGTAGTTGAGGCTATATGAGTTTTTAGATTGACGTTATTGACAGTATATTCACTAAAAAACACAACTAGTCCATACTATAATGTAGGGGCACACCCGGTCACGCCTGCCCACAGACCAGAAAGGGTCGAGACTGAAAAAGGAAATATCGCCATTGGAAACCAGTATCCTACGGAGCAACTGTTATTCAGCCCCCACCTCTGGCAAGGTTTCCCTGGTGCCATGTAAAATATGTGTTACACCTAGATTAAATTAGTTGTTTAAGCAATGATATAATGACCATATTGCTGACAACTGGACCTAAAAAAATCAATCTTGAATTTGTCACCCTCGTAATCTTCTCTTTTACCGATTTTCATTCCAGTCTTTGTGAGCTTAAGAATATATTTGCCTTTTAACACAATGATTAATACAATTATCTCATGGTGACTCAAGACCCAAGTGCTCCTCAGGGTGGGAACTGGCTCTGAAGTGTGCACATCAGACCAGGGGTGCACCCGCATTACACTTACTGGTTGTTCATACATATCAGCCTTCTCTTCACCCAGTACTTATATGCTTGTAAGAACTTGCTTGCTTAAATTTGCTCTATTATTTGGATGAGTGTTTCTTCTTTACCTGCATGAACTCTTAACATACACTGATTACAAAAATTGCGTGACATTTCACTATTTTGAAATATTCCCTAATTTTTGCGAGCAGTATAGTTTTAGCCTATTGTACCTGGAATCCACAGCACTTCTGCACACGGATAAACCGATACCCAAAGACTAAGCATTTGATTTATAACTGTTTATTCTATACGCATACAGAGCTTATGAATTCTCACTCTCACTCTCACAGGTGAACGCAACACGTTAAAAAGAGTCCTTAAAAACCAACATTTCGACATCGCCCTGCTTCTGCATTCAGCGAGCGTCACATGCTTCTGCTGAAAATCAACACAGCCAGGGACACACACTGCTGCTTGCCACTAAATCACCTTGTCAGTGAGTCGATGCTGCTGCCAGAATATGTAAATACACAACAAGAAATGAAATCTGCGCTACGGCTCGGGAAAGCCAAAAAACAATGGGTAACAACACGGCGTACCCTCACTCAGCAAGAACTGTGAGATAATGTGGTCGTGGTGAGATGCTTGATCAAAAGCACAGTGCATTTGTGTGCTTAATCAACTGTAGACATACTACAGTGCCTAATTACTGTCTGTTTGATAAGGAAGGCATGGGAGACTAATGGCATTATACAAACGAAGAATGGGGAGCATTTTCAGTACCTGAATTAAGTAATTTACATTTTTAATGTTGGTTATGAAGGATGTTTTAAAACACAGTGCATTGCACACTGCTGGGAATGGAGGCTATGTAACAGCTGGCCAGTCAGGGTGGCCAGGCTAATCACTGTCCACCAACAAAAGGCATTGCAATGGCCATGTAAGTGACAGACCTGGACTTTTGATCAAAGAAAGAGGGATGTCTGGTACACCCATTTGCACCCAGTTTTGTGATTGCAATCATGATTTGGTACAAATGAAGTCTTTGGACAATATAAGTAACATACAGAAAAATGAATGAATAAACATTATTATTATTAACATTTATTTTCTCACGCAGTTGTTACCAGTGGACTCACATCATGCTTGGAATCCCTTGTTGACATGACCTGTGTAAATACACAATGTTATTATTATTTTTTTACCTCATTACTAGCCCTAAATAGTTCCTGTCCCAACCTTTTATGGAATGTGGGGCGTGAATGGATGTTTAATAACAAATTAAATTAACTTGACCAGAAAAAAACATTAAGCAAATTGGGTTCATACTGTCTACAATGACACAAAAGTTAAAGTAAGAAACGCTTTTGTTTGTTTTCTGTTTTGTAGTCTACTTTCCATACTGCCCCATCTTTTCTGTCTGTCTGTGCTTACTTGCATTTGCACTTGCATTCGTTTGTTTTTGTATGAAACAACATGGTATCTTGTTCACACGTCTGCCATTAGCGCTCTGTGCCGATGTGAACATGGGTTCAGCAGTTCTCCACCTTCAGCCACATCAGTCTAAGTGCCTTTTTTAGAGAGGGAGAACAAGGATGGGGTGTGGTGTCCGGATGATCTTGTCACAAACAGCCTGTGGTTAGACTAGCCATCGATGCTATTTGGTCTGAAGTCAAGGGTGGCAAACACTGGGTAAAATCTAAGAGTTTATAACCATAGCTTTGCTTCAGTGTTTACTGCTGGAGAGTTACAATGAAGTAGTGATGGTGCTTAAGTGCTGAAGATAATAATGGTTCTAAAGGGTGGTAGACCTGAGAGAGCCTTTTTGAAAGTAGTAAGGCAGGGGTTTACGTGTATGCCATAATAGTGTGTACTTAAGAGGTGCAGTGGTGGGAATTTCTATTGGTAAAGATTCTACTGTATTCTCTACTGTGGTTCATTGCGATTATTTATGTTATAAAACATAACACACAGTACTCATAATTAAAAATAATATATGTGAAATCAAAGAATTCAGTCAAGCCTGCTAAGATCAGCGAGTTTGTAGCTTGGTGTAATGTGTCTAGATCTGTGATGTATTGTGCTTAAGTTCTAGACCTGTGCTTTGTGTCCTTTTGTGTCCTTTGATTACCCTTAGCAGTAAGGGTATGCCGTGTGTCGTGTGCCGTGTGCCGTTTCCCTAAGTTATACAGCAGCTTGATGGTAAGAGCATGATGGCGAGAGCCAGCTGGTCTTTGAATCCCAGAGGGAATTGCAGTATGAAGGTCATGTGCTGTGTTTGTAGGACCCTGCAGCTGGCAGGTGAATTTTCCAGGGTGTACCTCTCTTTGCATCCACCAAACCCTTGGTTAGTCTCCAGATCCTCCCATTGGCCAGGAAAAGAGTTTAAATTGAGAAACGTGATGGTAGAGGTAAATGCAAGACGCCAATTAGGACCATCTACTTATAACATGTTTTAATTGTCATTAATTAAGTGCTTGTTGTTCTAGTTTGCTTGAAAGTTAAGAAATTCAGATGATGGGTATTCGGCTGTTCTTTAATCACTGAGGTCTTAATAACTATAACAAATAATGAGAGAAAATATAAAACTCCATAAAACTCCATACAGCCATAAAACAGTTAGTCAAATTAAGAAAACAATTAGCATGCGGCTTTTACTGGCATAAATATTATTTATATCACAGATTGATATTTTCTTTACATATTTGTGTTTTTTCAGGGATACCTAGTAGTTACGTTGCATAAGAAATGTATAGTTTGCTTAAAGGTTTAAGTAAAGTGTTTTTGTTTTCTTCTTGTTGTTTTGTTTTGTTTAATTGCATTCTATAGTGTGTGTCCGTAGTGTGATTTTTCTGTACATCGGTAAATTTGATGACTGTGAAGTGCAGTATGTTTACTAAATCTGTCAGTAACTGAAGAACCACAGTTATATGTATTTTCTAAATTGAATGATATGTGTAGCATCGAATGCTCAGTGTTTCACTTGTTTTCATCAGTATCTCCGAAACATTCACGTGTCTGTTACAGTAGCCTAAAAAGGTTACATAATATGTCTGGTCAATGACCAGTATAGACAACGACCTGTATCACTGAACTTAATGTGGTCTATATGGTGCATACAATAATATAATATCAATAATATATAAGTGAATGTATAGTAAGAAGAGTTTGATTAACTCCACACAAGGAATCTGAATCAGATGAGAGGATGAACTGAAAACAAACTGAGCATTCTGGTCAAATACAGATATTTGGATGCCTTATATAAGCTCAGTTATTAATTCCTATAAAATCAGCAGTGATTAAATGGAAACGTTACATTTCAAGGTCAATTTATTTAGTTGATTTAACTAAACAACCAAACCCTCCCAATGATTGTATGTGTGGCCTTTCGTATAAACTCCTTAACTCCTAAAATAGGTATTGGAGATCCAAGACAGGAGGGGAACTAACTAACTAGCACAAATGGCTAGCAGTCGTGAAGAAGAAACACATGATTAGGGTAAGAATGCAGATATCTAGATAAGAGGCCCACTTTCAAGGCCGTGTCCGTAGGCATCGTAAACATTATATTAAATTACTCATACACTTACTTGAACTAAATTTAACAGCCTGTGACAGAGCTCAGCCTGTTAAAATGTGTTTGGTTATAAAATTGCATCTGCAAGCCCCACAGGAGCTGAGAAACAGATGGAAAGCTGGTCACTGTAAATGAAACTGGAATTTTCACTCAAAATAGCACGAGTAGTTTAACCAGTCCATTTACACCACTGAATTAAACTGAAGTCTAAGGACAAGTAATAAGGGATTAGAAGGTGGTATAATCTAGCAGATATATGCAAATAGGTGCGTAAAATGGTCAACACGAATCTCTTCCTATATATTTCAATAAATCTTTGTCTGCCGAGCATGATTACAACCTGCAAGAATTGATTATTCACATGAGTTTAGGTCAATAATTTGAAATTTCAGCCAAGTTCTGTTACAAGAACAATGATTAGCTTATACAGTAGTATAAGCATATAGTATAACTACACTGCTCACAAATAAGGGATATTTCATAGTTTAGTAATGTTTTGTGAGCAGTGTGCATTTACACGTATGTCATTTAGCAGACACTCTTATCCATGGCGACTTAAAAATGATACAATCTTAAAATCCAACCAATTGTGGGTTAAGGGTCTTAATCAAGGACCCAGAGATGGGTTTTGATCTGTGGACCTTTTGATCCCAAAGTCTAACAACTAACAACCGCCATGCCACCACAATACTACTAGACTGTTCACAAAATGAAATATCCCATATAGACATATCCCTTATTTTTGTGAGCAGTGTATATGAACGGATATATAGATTTTGTGATTAAAGGGTAACATTGTCGATTAATCCTTTAGAAATAAACCCCATTATCCAATACAGAAGAATACTGTGTTCTTATCTGCTGTTGAGTTACTCCTACTTGCCAAAGGTCAATGATAAAAATAAATCTTCCAAACCTAAAGATGTCATTAGTTTTCTAAAAGAACAGTGGGTTGTGCTTTGTAATTAAAGATACACAGGAAAATTTACAGTCACTGTTTTATCCTGGATACCAAGTTTAGGAGAAGATGGGAATTACTGTGAAAGAGTACGTACATTTACATTGCATGTACATTACAATGTAATATTTAATATTATATTAATCCTGTTAAACTGCCAACCTTAGGATCCCAGACATAAAAGAATAATTCTTTGTCTAATTGTAAAGTTAGAATAGGTTACAAAAAGATTTCTAAATATGTGGTTCAATTCACGATAAGACACTGTATACAAACACATGGCAATCACTGTTTGTGGTTATTTATATTTATTTTGACCGATTAAAATCATAGCACTGCATGAGCAAGATTACAACGGGTAAAGATTTTGAATGTCAGTATCGGTTCATTTTTAATTAATTGTTCCAATCAGATATCTTGGCATTTACGTATTTACAGGTGAGTCATCACATTCTGGCATTGTGGAAATCTTGAAAAAAAATATTTTTCACAATAATTTTGGAACTTTTAAAGTTTATTTTATTAATTAAATAAGATATTATTTTCTTTTCATATACCCATTCATTTCAAGTAATGCTAATTTACATACTTTTTATTTCATTTATTTCATTTATTAAATTGTTTAACCCATTAAAAACCATGATCCCCATTTGGGGATCGGGTGCTTTAACTAGCCTACTGATGTGTGATAAAGTAAAAAATGAAAAAAAAAATATATATTTTACTGTTTATTTCTTCTCGTTTTTAATTTTGCCATTTTACATATGCATTAATTTTTGTATGTGTGTGTTTAAGTTTTGTAACATTTTTGGGGTTATGGAGATATAAGGTTGGTTTAAAAATCTTAAGGAAGTTTGTAAATTACGGAGTTTTTGCTATTCTTTTCTTGGTTACTGCTTTTTGAGCTATTTCAGTGTTTCATTGTATAATGATTTCTCATGTAATAAACAACAAATATTTTTAGTCCCAAGCAGAGCACAGATCCAGCTCTGTCACAACATCACCTCATCACCATGGCACTGTAAACGAGCTTCATGTCGATGTGACAACGCGGCAGAGTCTTGACTGCCAAATAATCCTCTCGTTTAGCACTGTTGGAAATCGATCTTCATCATCAGTCCTGCTGCTGCTCACGCTACTGCTGCATCCGCCACAACCGCTGGCTTTCACTTATTCTTATTACAGATTTTAGTTCCCTGTCATTACAAGGACGTTATTCTATCAGGTAACACAAGTGTTTACTTAATTTAGATTTTTTTGAATAGAAAATAATAGTATGACCTTGTATGACTGCAAATACAGTAATTACTTCCATGTCTCACTGAACTCCTCTCAAACTCAGCTTTTTTGAACAAATCCGCTGTCGACTCAATGCTTCCCATTCAGGGTTCCACAGTGTGGACATTTTGTGCATATTTGTACCTTCTTTTTAATTGAATACTAATATTTATTTTTACCTGAATGTACCTCCGCTTTTATTGAGTGTCATCTGATCTGTCTCAATCTAGTGAATGCCCTTACTGCCTTCTTCCTATGTAGGCTTTTTTTATCTAGAACTTTTTAAATGGTAATTAAACCTATTTGTGTCACTGATTGTTCATGTTTCCTGCATGTACTCAGTGTGTACGGTTAGTGCACGGTAGCATAGACGCTGAGTTTTTCAGATCTGGATTCCAGTCTTTGACATTTTATAGAACTATAAATCTTTCCTTAAGACTTTTTGGGGGAACAGCGTGACACAGGCACACTTTTGATTATATAAAATCTACAGATCTAGATCAGATATACAGATATAGAGGGGAGATATATGAGGACTAACATGAGGGGAAATGTAAACTGTTCTGTATGACACCAGGTCTGTGGTTTAACACATTTATCTGGTAACCAGTTGAATTGATTAAAACTAGCACGCGACAATGTATTAATATGTGGCATTTCACATGTACTGAACACCTCAGACATAGAACAACGTGCAGTGTAATTCAATTATTTTATTTGATTCTTATATCTTCCACATAATCCTACAATTAAATTACAAATTAAAACATTTGTGCTTCTTGGTTTTTCTCGATTTAAACCCAAAGCATCAGTCCTCATTGGTAGAAATCTTACTGTATATTCCTGATATTATTATTTCAGGACAAGGAAGTTATCAAGTATATCAAGTCTTAAATGTGACCTTGCTGTCTTCATGTGATAGAGATGTTACAGAACCTGCCATAGTACCAATCTTTTATATACTTGATGGATGAAATGCTGTTACACCAGGTAAGGATGGGACCTCAGAGAGAAAGGGGAATGTTTGATTAGCTTAGCTTGTTAGTGGGAAGTAATTCGGAAAGTCGAGTTGGATTAGTCCAGGTGGGTGTCTGGCAGTGGTGACAAGAATGCAATGGAAATCCCCTTATTCCTATTTCTTCATTTAGGTGTTATACAAAAGCCATTTTTGTTCCAGAGAGGTGTTCTTGACATCCCTATTATAATGTGCTGTAATTTTCAGAATTCATTCTACCATTAATGATGGAAAGCTATTAAATTAGCCCAACCATTGATATTTCCACCTTAACATGTATTTAATGTCTGAAAGCTGTCAAGGATCCATCTAGAGCTTACATTCAGATGTGCATACTCCCAGACTGTATTTCTGTATGTTGTCAGTTTGATGAGATACTGTAACCACAGCTCTTTAATTCCAACAATTATTTGGGATAGGGTAACGCGTAAAAAGGAAAGAGAAGGGGACCAAGAATGGTTCCTTGAGCAACACCTTTGGTAAACAGATGTGGTTTATGAGCTACGTTTGATGGTTGTAACAAATTGCTGTCTGCCTGGGAAATAAGAAAAACAAGCCAAAGTTGTTCCTGAGATATAAAGGGGAAGAAAGACAGAAGAGAATACTTCATAATTTAATGTGTCAAAAGTGGGACTCGAAACATGGAGAAAAAGAATGCTAATGGGGCCGCCATCTGTGGCGAGCAGTAGGTCATTTACAACTCTACATAATGAAGATTTAGTGCTGTGCTGAGTACAGAAACGTGATTAGAAGGGCTGGGAGAGATTGACTACAATGCTAGAAGTTCTGTTGTTACCTTTTATACCTTTCCATGACTTTAGCTAAGAATGGGAGGTTGGGAGTTGGCCTGTAATTAACAAGGCATGCCAAATTATGGTCAGGTTTTTTGAGTCTTCCAAAAAGACCATTCCTGATCAAGTTTCTTTGGACTGTAAATGGACCAGCTGATACCAGTTGACATATCCAATCACAGGCCTGACTTCCATTCTTGTCCAAACAGTCAAACATGCTGTTCTTGGGCAGCTGTCCTACTTTTTGTTTATCAAGCTATTTGTATGTATTGTGTTAGTACTTGTTATTGTATGGGCCTTTAGCTTAAAACTGAGAAGTCGTTTGTTTATCCCTGCTGGGGATGACCCCTGGTCCCAACCTGACCTTGCACTCTGTCTATGTGGACATATTCCATATTCCAAATACATGCATTAGGTGAATTGGCTGCTCTAAATTGACCCAGTGTAAATGCGACCGACTGGTATCGATGCTGATGTGACATGGTAATGAATACTTAAGAGTATCATGGCATCTTCAATTGCACGATTCGTAAATCACTCTGGATAATGACTAAAGAGTCTGCCAAATGACTAAATCTAAATGTATGTGTTGATGTGTTTTGCCGCCAGCAGAACTGGACAAATTGTATGAATAAATGGACTAATTAATTCGGTTACAATATCAACAAAGGCTGAAAGCCAAAGCGAAGCTGAAGATGAATCAGACGCTCAAAATAAATCTCAAAGTGTTTGAAGAATTTAAGGTTTTCGAAGCATGATCGTAGGCTCCAGACCTATTACTGAGGATCTGTGAGTGACCTCAAACCTGCTTTGCATGCAAGATTACCTGCAAATATTTGAGTCTTACAAGCAAGGCCAAAGCAAGAATAAAACGACTGTTGACTGCTACCAGAAACTGTTTTCTACCAGAGTGACTAACAGGAAACAAACAACAAAAAAAGATAAAGGGGTATCAGCATTTTCTTTAAGCTATGAAATTTGCACTTGTAGCGACTTGGTGGCTTGTAGGTAGCAATGCCACATCACAGCAAAAATGTCCTGGATTCAATCCCAGGACGGAAAAGTGTGAGTCCTTTCTGAGTGGAGTCTGCATATTCTAATGTGGGTTTACTCTGGGTACTCTGGTTTCCACCCATTGACATGATCGTATATACAGTATATGACTGGTTTTGATATAACCTTGTGTATACATGTAACTCTTTGTGTTTCGCTGAAATGGCCACTGATACTGATAGCGGTGTTAAATAAACCAAATAAACAAACATCTGGCTTGAACTGATTTTAGTAACAACCAAAATGTAAGTCAGAAAGAATCTTGAATGTCACTGTAGGTGAAGACAGGTGTAAACACATCCGGACACACTGTAGATGGTTCCTAGCCACATTTTTTAAAAATGCCACCCCTGCCCTTGCATTTCTGATGGAGCTATTAAGGGATGTGCGAGCCATCTATTGTTCTGCACCTCTACCCATAGGTCAAACCGTCTCCACCATCTGTCTCCCAAACACACAATAGGCTTTTTTTCACGTCGCTTTTATTATACATGACCATATAAATTAGATTTCTGTCTTGTATATTTAAAAAGCTATATAACATTTCTTCAAATATACATGCACTTAATAATCCAATAACTGCAGAAAATCCTATTTGTCAGTAATCTGATTAAGGAATATACATGCCCCTGAGCAAGCAGCTAATGGAAAACCTCCAGGTTTACATCAGCCAGGCAATAATCCGATTTCTGCTTCGTGACCATCCAAGGCAAGGCTTACTTCATGCATGTTCCTGATGACTCATGACGTATTATGTGTATGAATTAATGATTTCTCACTCATGAAATACAGCATAAATTAAATTTAATATATTCAGATTCAATCCTGATATGAAATGCATATTAATACAATGTTTTAACACACTGTTTGGGTTGTCTTAAGGGACTGGATGTGTTGGCATGTGTTCAGGTTCCTAGCGCTTGGAAATGACATGGTGGCCAGTATCCAATTAAGGACAGAACAGATATTTGGCATCATGTCAGGCTACACAGAGGAAGAGGAAAATTAATTTATTAATTTATGTCCTAAATATGTAAAAATATCATCCTAAAATGATTTTCACGTAGCTATCATTAAGGGACTAAGCAAAAGTATGTTGGCTAATCTCAAGTTCATGAAGGTTGGATGATTCCCTTGCACATTGTCTTGATGGCTACATGTACAGGTAAGCTGCATTTACTGTCAATCCAAAACAACCATTCACTTTAACAAACAAGGTCTTAAAGACACTGTACATCACCGACTGAGGTATGATTTGACAGTATACAAGTGGGGATACATTCAGACAAATTCATTATAATTAATATGTACGGTATATACAGTATCATAGTACAGCCTATATTAATGACGTCTAAACCCAGAGTGCATGCATGGCTTCACTACACTTCTTCACTACATTTCCCAGCGCTCATCACTCCCACCATGTGAATTCCTACATCACACTGAGCGGATGCTGGAGAGCATTGTAGTTCTTAGTGCTTAAACATGCTTAAAAAACTACAGTTGGGCAAGTCATTAACATACAGCTTATTTAATAATAAAGTATTTATGTTTTTATGTCATGTCAGTTGTTGGATAATGTATTGACAGTGACAAACAAAATAAGAAAAAAAGTTTGCTTAATAACACAGATACCTGATAACAGTTAATTGCTTATATATGTGTTTTATTACATTTATTGCGTTGTTTTTGTTGCACTCTAGTGCAGTTTGTTTGCCTTTTCTGCCCAACTGTCACCTTGATAAACACTGTGGCTAAACGTGCTGAGAACGTTTTAGATCAGAGGTGCGTTATTCATCCTTACCGATTGCATGCTTGTTTGCTCGTTAGCTCACACTCGGATAGAGAGTGTTCTAACTCAGTTGATGTGGTTAAAGACTTTTTTGTGTCGTTTGTGTGGATAATACTTATTTGTACCAAACCGTGAATGGTTTTTGTAAGGGTAGTTACCTGTCTTATTTGTCTCTCCACTACCTGTATATTCTCTCTCACCTGTAACTTGATAACCTGGTTCGCATTCACATGTTGATTCTCTGCTTTGCCTGATCTTCCGTGTTGACTGTAGTTCTGTCTATTGATGCATTGATGTACTTCTGTTAAACAAGAGGTTCCGTCTTTTTAATCACTCATGAATGAATTGAGTTTCCAGCAGTAAATCGGACACATTTACGTATCCATGCAGTTTTCTTGTGAAAACGCCCTTTACGTTAGAGAAGCGTAAAAAAGCGCTTTTTGTGTCATCCGATTAATGACCTGTTTCACAGAGCCATCATTAATAATTACACATTAAACCCAGACTCACAATAATGTGCGGCTACATCACATATAAAAGCTTAGCATACTTCCAGCATTATTAAGTAAATCTGATTGAATGCAGCTGTCGTTATGCCTCTTTCAGAAATAGCTTGAAAAGACGTGGCGCCTAACGCTAGGCAGCAGCCATCGATTAGCATGATGACCATTGCATAACGCAAACTGACAGTTTCATTTATTTAGCTCATCCTTCCGATAGAGGATGTGGAAATCAACACTATGCACCACAAAACCAGGCATTCTATGATCAAAGAAACACAAAAACGAACACTTGCAACATTGTCAGTTATCCTAAGTATAGCACTAATCTCCGAAATTGAGATACAAAAGAAAGAAATGCAGTGGAATCGCACAGGTCTGTTCCTAATCCTAATGGATTTATTGATCCACTACCAACATCTTTTCACCTTTAGGCACCAGGGGACTCAACCAAGAAGCTTAGAGGAAAAGACCAGACACACCGTAACTAAATAAACATAAGTCAATATAAGTACTCTGTAGATGCTTGCAGGGGTGAAGCTCTCAGAGGAACGCACATTTAAAAAACAGATTTAGACTACTAAACTGGTCTTTAATAATTAGTGTAGAAGAACACAGAGTATATTCAGATCTTTAGCTCTTCAGTCTGGTCTTCATTGTAATTATCACCTGATCTTTTTTCGTAGAATTTGTGAGAAAATGTATCTTGTAGCCGTACTCCTCAGAATTGCTAATTCCGTTCCATGTGGACTGATATTTTAAAATGAATATGAAGTAATTACCAAAAGAAGCATTTTATTTCATTTCATTAAACGGAATCATCAGGAAAGCAAATGAAAAGTCAACGAAAGTTGCTGGATTACGCAAATAAGGTACAAACTCAGTTATCCGCTAATAAATTATCCCCTCATTTTTGTGAGCAGTGTAGCTTACACTAGATAGCTTCAATTACCTATATTTGATCCATTAATGCCTACAGTTTGGCTGTTAGTTATCCTGTTCTGGTTCAGGCACAGTGTATTCAAGTAGCACTGCTCACGAAGGAGGTTTGGCAATGTCAAGGCAAATCTCAGATCCAAACACACCAAACAAGCAATAATAGAAAATTGGATATACAATATCAAAATAACAAAGCTGAAATTTGCTTCGTCATTTAGATTGCCATAATTTTTTGTGAAATTGTGAAATTACAAGACACGGCCTCACAAGGATTTACATTGGACGATTTTAGAATAGCAATAAGAAATTGTACAGTGATCATATAATTATGTACAGTTTTTAGCACCTTCTAGTTTGCTGTGCGTGTCCCAGAGGACTTCAGCAGATCTCTATGCGTAGATCCACGCTATATTTCTATTGACTCAATTCTATCAGTCTATAATTGCTTGCTCTTTCTCACACACTTGCGTTTCTCATAGTGCATATTTTTCGAGACGGCACAATGGCATGCATTAGTAACTAATGCGCCTCTTGTGTGTGATAGCACTGGGGGTTTGAATAAATTTCACCTCACTTTCCTTGTGTGCCTTGGGATTGTGTGTCATTGTCGTGTTAGTGAAAATGAGCCATAATAGGTTTCTGATGATCTAATATAAGCTGACATCCAAACCATCAGTGACAGTGTCTACTATCAACCTCCAGTTCTAAAGCACAACTCTAGATAACCATGCTGCCTGTAGTGCTTCACGCTGTGCAACAGAACACAATACAATGCATTCCGTTTAATGGGACCAGCCGCTTATTCGGACCAAATTCTAAAGTACCGAAACAAATCCTATTATATACGTGTAATTTTATTATTTGGACCAAATTTTCACTTAAATGGACCAAAGAAAGTGACAGCGAATAAGAAATACATAATGTCCCTCTCTTCAGTCTTCTTATGTCAGAGACTCTTCGTCTCTGACATAACTACCTGAAAACTTTGGAGAGTTTCTCCCCAGCCCTCTACTGCCACCTACAGGTCTTTGCCTAACATTTCCATTTACTACAGAAAAGAAGCCACAAGTCGCCACTTAGCCACAGCAAAAGCGCGTCAGATCACACTGGATAAGTTCTTCAAACGTTGACTGGAATTTAGTAAGAACTTGTTTTTTACAGTATTATGCTTTGCATGCTGAGTATCTATACATTGTGTTGTAGATCGTTTCGAAAAACTTGGTGGCAAATTTATTTTTCAATGAACTAAGTTGGTAAGCAGCAGTAGTTCTTGTTTGTACGTTCGCTATAAGTGTATATCACACAATAAAGGTTTAATAAACATTTAATATGTTACATAAAATACAGTACATCCCGTCTTGTAACAGAGGGCATGTTCGTTTAATCGGACCAGCCGGTTATTAGAACCAAAATGGCCGTGTCCACGATGTGGTCCGATTAACCAGATTCGAATGTATATACATGCTTTTTAGCAGCTATGACACGTATTAAATGCTGTCTGATTGTTCACCTAAATCTGCAACTGTTTTTGTACAACCCCTGGAAAATAAATGTAAGAATCACCACACTTAACAGAATTTTTACTTGGCATCAAATGAACTAAACATGTCAAACTTGTCGAGTTGTCAACTGAAATAATGTAAAGGGTTATACAACTCCTATGAGCAGAAAATCAAACACAAGGTTTGGCAATATATGTTGGCTGTTCCCAGTCACCTGTATCTAAAGTTTGGTGCAAGCATAAATAAAAAAGAAACCCAAAGAAGTCCAAATGAGATGTCAAAGCACAACAGAAATCTCAATGGCAATTTGCCTTGCGAATGGTCTTGGAAGGTCGTGTGAAGAGTCATGTACAAGTGGTCTACTACAAGAAGCACTATGAATAAAAACATTTTAAGAAAAGAAAATAATAGTAAAGTATACATATAAATACATAAAAAAGTAAACTCTCACACAAGAGACAAAGGTCTGAAAACGTTAGAACAACCCAAAATGGCCAGAAGATCATTATTAATAAAAACAGATATGTACTGTAAAAAGATACAGCTATTAAGTGTTACAAACACACATAACAACAATATAAACCTCTAAATAACTGGGCCATTGCATGCCTACGAAATATCAGTGCTATAATAAAAATGTTAAAGAAATAATAATATACATGTGGTTTCATGTGAATTCAAGCTTCCACTGTGGAGAAATGCATTATGCCATCAGTGACATACAAAGTCATATTAACATTTCAGTTGTAAAGCTGAATAAAGCTCAGTCTTCTTGATCCCAAGATGCTCTTGCGAATTTCTAGCATTACCACACTTGTTGATAAACTGTTTTCTGCACAGATGGCATATTAGCAATTAACACATATCAGTTCTGTTTTGTCTGACTTGAAACCAAAATATTATAATAAGAGTTTCTTTATTTTTATCTACCCCAATGTTTTTTTTTTTACCAGACTGAAATTCTTAATTATATTTTCAAGTGATGTAAACATTAATTGTTATTAGGTTTGTGATGTCACACCATTATTTCTGTGTGTATACATTTGGAAGTGCACTAGCAGTGATTTTTTTTCTTCAGTGTTTTCAGTGTTTGAACAAAAATATTTCAAAATGAAATATTCCCTACTTTTTGCAAGCAGTATAATTTAATTCAAGCATAATAATAATAATATAATTTTTGTAAGCAGTGTACTTGTGAAACACTCATCGGGATATACTTGATCTGAACTATAGTGATATTCGCTAATATCTTTTATGTACCCAACGGTGGCCAGAAACGCATGTAGGTAGACATAGGCAGTGGTTGAACTGGGGCCTGAAACTCAGTGCTAACCACCAATAATCCATGACACAAGGAGTTATTGTGTGATAGCTCCATATGTGTTGTTCATCAGAGCTACACTATATCGCCATACATATTCACTCACCCATCCAAATCATTGAATTGAGGTGTTCCAATCACTATGTCACACGTGTATAAAACCAAGCCCCTATTCATCCAGACTGTTTCTACAAACATTTGAGAAAGAATGGGTCGCTCTCAGGAGCTCAGTGAATTCCAGTGTGTACTGTGATAGGATGCCACGTATACAGCAAGTCAAGTCATGAAATTTCCTCCCTACTAAATATTCCACAGTCAACTTTCAGTAATATTACAAAAGTGGACGTGACTGGGAACGACAGTACTACGAAACTACAATACCCATACAATTCTGTATTGTATACAATGCTGAGGTGCATAGTCCACAGAGGTCACAAACTTTCTGCAGTGTCAATCATGGCTTGAGTCCTGAACTCAACTCATTAGAACACCTTTGACTTTGAGCAGAGATTGCAAGCCAGGCCTTCACATCCAATATCAGTGCCTGACTTCCCAAATGACCTTCTGGAAGAATAACTAAACAAAATAACAAAACACACTCCAAAACCTTGTAGAAACTGTAAAAGGGTGGGCCAACATCATGCTAAATCCTATAAACGCAAGGTCATATGTGTGGGAAGGCAGACGAGAGAATACTTTTGGCGAAAATTGTGTTTCTAATTGTCAAAAACATCATGAAGGTATCTGTGGTCCTTTCATTAAAAAATATTGCTAATTGTATTGAAAACCTGATATTAATGATGTACTTTTAGCACGATCAGGGACAAAGACTAGCACGTTAGCTATCCAACTGTGATGGAATCATTTAAACAATTAAGAAATGCATTACACTACACTATTCATATGGTTAATAGAAACCCAAATTGCTGATGAGAAAAATATCATACTATGTCTAGTTTATTATTTATATAAATTAGGTGCTAAATAATGACTCCAGTAGGTATTGTATTTCTGAATACTTTAATTATCCTTAACTCAGCGCCAACGTGTGCTTCTTATTTTTACAACTCCTGTGTACACTTCAACAACATTAGTTATTTGTGGTATGGTATGACCTGTTCACACATGCTTTTTAGCCCTGCATGTGATGATGATCTTCCGGCTCGGCGTCGCTCTGATGGTCTCTAACAGCGGAGGCAGATCCCAC
>JAUZST010003146.1:0-17403 GCA_034779995.1 Parotocinclus haroldoi
GATAAAGTTCATTTTCTAGGCAAATATTGACTTTGCAATTAATTGCTGTTAAGCTGATCACTCTTTATAACATTCTGCAGTATATGCAAATTGCCATTAAAAAAACTGAAGCAGTAGACTTAATTTTAAAAATTAATATTTGTATCATTCTCAAAACTTTCGGCCATGACTATATACTTTCTAACCATTCACCATTTAGTGAAAAAGGGAAGGCATACTAAAAATGCACCTGATATCCACGGTCACATATTTCAGTGGTTTAGGGGGCCTATGGCATAATGGCATAATGAATACCATTAAATACAAGGAGATCGGAGCCCAAAATCTGTCTGGCCTTACCATGGGTGAACCTTTCAACAATCACCACAAACACTTTGTCAAAACAACAGAGAAATGTTTGAGAAAGCAAAATCTCTAGAAAAGTTCAACAATCGCCACTTTGGTCTCCTCCTTAGTCTGTACTTAAAGTCATCCACAAGCAAAGAACCAAGAAACTAGAAGTGTATGAAGCACCTGCAAAGTGGTCCAAAATCCACCTGTCCATCATTAGCAGAGACTGAATGGATATTTCATTTTGAAAAAAACATCCCTCAAGTTTTGTGAGTAATGTATTATTAATTGATGCTCCAATCATTTTGAAGCTTTCAAAAAGTGTTCAGTGGAGCCCGTATTATACCAAAACAATATAGAAATATGTGCTTTTATTATTGCCTACTGATTTGAGCTCACTTTAACAAGTAATTATGATAATTGTGGAGTTGACTGTTGTCACTTAAGCCTGTGAACATCACCACCTCTAACCTTTAAATGACTACCAATTCTATCAGTAAATGCACTCTTGACTTAAATTAAATATTAACGTTCCAAGAAAGAACAGACCAGCACAGACAGTAAGACTCATTGTGTGTAAATCAAGAAAATAAAGAAAGAAAAAAAAACAAAAAAAAAAAAACACTTTACCCGTCACTCACATTATAAAAAGTTATCCTCCTGCAGCTCTACCTCAGGGACACAATCAGAATTAATGAAAATCTGAATAATTTAAAGTCCTCCGAAGCTCTATGGTCTAACAATCTTTTTATTAAACCTTCAGGTGAATATCCATTTAGACATTACTATGGACTTTGTTTTATAATTATCTCCATGTTATCTCCTGGTTAATTCTTATATGGAATGATGCTCAAAAGTTTGGTCCTTATGTCTTCATAAAACGTAACGCGTCGGTCTTAAATTGGATAAATTAAACAAAATTTTTCTGCTTAATACCATGATGCACTTTCACAAACGTGTTTAAAGATTAAACTTTGAGAGATCCCAGCTCTATAAACTACTGTCACTGTACCTGACTGATGCTGAATCATTTTCCTCAAGAAATAAATAACCTAGTATATATGTCTTATTCATTTCATATGTCGCTATATACACTGCACACAAAACTTTCATTTAAATCATTATTTTGAAATATCCCTATAGTTTTGTGAGCAGTACATTTCAGGAAATGTGTGAACGCATGATTATGTTTGATGCTATATTCATGCAGAAATCTAGAACATTACTATTCCTAATACATATTCAGTTCATTTCAAGTGGGTTTGTTAGTGGTGTTAATCTGGTGTCTGCGGTTATCAACACAGCCAGTAGCACTGGCAGCAATTATATGACTAATTAACACCGCTATTATGTAACCACTGGCTGTTACACCAACAGCTTTAAGACTGACAGCAATACAATTTGCAAGAGACTGAAAATCACCACTGAAAGATATACCAATCACAGTAACGCCACTACATTTGGCAGAAATACCAGTGGTGGTATTAGCACTGCCACTGTACATCTATTAGCACTTTTTCCAGTAAGTTCTAGTTTTATCACAACTGACAGCAAGATCACTAATGATTAATCAAATGGAAAAAAATATAACAGTATATAACATATACATTTGTTATAATAGAACAATAACATCCATGGCACTAACACTAACTGTAAAACATCACTGATGGTTCCACAACTGCAAATATAATACTGACAATAAAACCACTGGCTGGGAACAAATGGCTCTTGCATCATGGAAGGAACTGTCATTATTTAGCGTCACTATAACGGTAGATCCAGCATAAATCCAGAAAACCTAAAACCTCTAACCTCTCTCGCAAGAATATAGTTCAAACAATCAGTCTCATAGTTGAGACCAATTGTCTCAAATACTCTCAAATGCTCAAAAGTCACAACTTTGAATCCAATTTACAAACCATACTTATTTTCGATAAGTTGAGGAAGCCCAGGGCGACAGTGGCTAGGAAAAACTCCCCAAAATGGTAGGAAGAAACCTCGGGAGGAACCAAGACTCAACAGGGGACCCGTCCTCCATGGATGGTAATTAAACAAATACTAAATGTATATTAAATCATAGTGAAATTAGTTTAAAATAAATAAATTATTAATACAAATTAAATTAGTAGCAGAAAAGTATAAAATAATCTAAATTATAAAACAAAATTAATTATATAATGAGTCCTTAGAGGGAGGTCCTTGGAGGCACATCGTCTCCTACTGTCCAACCGATGGAGGGAGTTCCTGCACTCTGGTGGGATCTGCCTCCGCTGTTGGAGACCATCAGAGAGATGCCGAGCCGGATGAACATCCAGGCGTGCGGTGCCGGAACCAGCACAGAACATCAGCTCTGAGGGAAAAGAGAAAATGTTGTTATTGCTGGGTTTAATTAATAGAATATAAAATATATAAATATAAAAATTGGCAGTTTTTTAGTCTCATATAACCAGTTCTGTGCTGGACACATTTACAACACATAACAGTGGCATAAGCACAGGTTTGTTTTTGTCACCACTGTTGATGCGTGCTAATGATAAAGAAGCGTTTTGGTTTTGGCTGTGTTCTGAGTGCTACTCAGTTAGCTAAATGGTATCCCTAAAATATTGAACAGTATCGCTAAAATGAGGCGTGATCTATGTTGGACACAGCTTTGTCTTTGGCATGTCATTCTGATTGGATTACATACATGCCTAAACCGCCTCAAGAAGGTCCTGGGTTCAAATCCCAGCCATGTCTGTCCCAGGGTGGAGCGGTCTGAGTTTTTTTCTGTGTGGAGTCTGCATGTTCTTCTTTTGTCTGCGTGAGTTTACTTCGGGCCCTCCCACAGTCAAATGCGAGTTAGGCTAATTGATTTCTCTAAATTAGCATTGACTTGAATGTATTTATATTACTAGTTTTGATGTATAGATGTGGCCATGTGTGTGCCGCTGAAATGGCCACTGATGCTGATAGTAATGGTAAATAAACCAGACGAACAATAAACAAAGCAGCATCACTCCAGTGAATATACAGAATGCTCGCTAGAGCCAAGTTATTATTTAATCGAAAAGTTGAACAAAAATGTTTCTGTAAGCTATCATTTATAGTATTTAGAAAGAAAGAAAGGAAATCAGTTAGGCAACATTGCAAACTTGCATTTGGTGTATCTATACTATTTATGATAGCTAAATTAAATTTGTCTATAAAATCAATCTATATCTATTATAAATATGTTTCTATGCAGCATTTCCCCCTAGTATGTTTTATGTTATCTATTCTCTGCACAACAGAAAGCTTGTGATAGAAGCCCTTGCCCGCGGACCAGTCTGACCATGTGTTGTTTTCTGCAGGCTTGTTTATTGATGCATTCCCGCATCATTGCTTGCTGAAAATCAGTGACCATGCTGGCACTTTTTTCAAGGGCCTGGCGGATTTTTTTCAGATCTTGTATCACTTGAGCAAGCAAGTACTTCTGAGAGGCATTTCACAAGTATACTGAGAAGAAATTGGATGGCTTATTACTGACATTGGCACCTACAACGCTGGTTTGCTGGACCTTTGGATAGAATTCTGCTGCTAATAGTTGCGGCTAACCGCAAGACAAAGGACATCCTAGATGAAACGTGCAGCAACACTTCCACAGGGAATTTAAGAGCAGTTTATTTAAAACTTAACAGCTCAGTTAAGTGGAACTCCACATCCGACACAAAAACCAAAACATCTGGCCTGGCTAGCCGTAACGATAGCGTTCCTCATACCTTTAAGTTTTATTTGGGCAGCCACCTAGGTATATTAATATTCACAGCATTCACTTTTCCGCCACTTCCTAATATATAATTATTAATAATTAGGCGGAGTAATATTGTGAAAGGGAAAAGAGAAATCTAGCGTGCGATTCCACAAGGTTTCAAAAATACCACTATCTTAAGCGAGTCATTATTTAAAGTGACATGGGCACTGGTGCAGGTGTCACTGTTGTACATTCTCCTCAGGTTTACAGTGAGGGCAAATTCTTTCTTGCATTTAGTCATTTGGCAAATGGTCTTATCAGAGTGACTTACAACCGGTACAATGTCACAGGCAGCTTTGGGTTAAGGACCGAGTAGTGGCAGCTTAGCAGTGCTGGAATCTCTTCTGTTTTGCATATGCATGCATTTTTTTGCTCTTGCTTTTCTTTTTTCATTTGTCTTTTACTGCTTTTTCCCATTATCTCTCCATCCTTTCTATGATTTAATTTTATTTCTTTTCTTCTCCCCCTCTTTGCTTCTTATGTAACATATCACGTTTCAAAAAACCTGTCTGTTAGCCAGTATTTGGAATTCTTTATACATTGAGTTAAAGGGTCTTATCGTTGTAGTTACAAGGATGACATAGATCCTTCAGCTTGGTTTTAGCAAAGACTTCTGTAGTGGAACTCTTTCACCAAGTTTTAAGTCGTGGAGGTGGTGTTTGATTTCTGAATTTGAGTTCTGAAGTTGAAATCATTGGGTTCGTTTTTGTCTCTCTTGCCGCAGCCTTTTCAGTGTATTGTGAGACAGCATTCTGGTGACTTTTTCCTGATTTGTCGGAGGGACAAAAACACCTAACTAATCACTTCACTCCATTTGTGCGTAATGAGAGTATAGTTAAACCCCACTGTCTGAATTTATTTTGTTCTACTAAATTATTTATTTACGTGTTACCACTGAATAGTCAAATAAACTTGTGTCTTTCCAGAGACTTGCTTCTCTGTGACTCTGTAGTCGTGGCCAAAAGTTTTGAGAATACCTAACACATTAATGCCTTAGTTTGTTTTAGCACCTTTTCTCAGACGTATGAATTACATTAAGTAATTGTAATATAATGAATTACAATTATAAGCATTGGATACATTTCAAAGAACATTTTAGTGACTAATCATTTTAAGCAAAAAACCCTTACTATTTGTATTGAACCTTTTTTTTAAGACTTCTTCAATTTGCCTCGGCATTACTGGGCATCAGCTTCCCCTTGTTGAAACAGCTTCATGGAATCTGCTTCTCCACTGGTCGGTGTACTCCGTCTGATTTTACCAGTGCTCTACCATGGCTCCCTTCAGTTCAAATTCCACTGCTAGTAGCAGCACATACATGCTGCTATAATTAGATAGGGATATGGGGAGCAGTCTTGACATTCTGCCTGGTGCATCTATTGCATCTCTAAACACTTCACCTCTTTTGTCTTGTGCATATCATCAGCTTTTTTAAAAAAATTATTTCACGTTTTTCTGTGTTGTGCTGGCTGCATTCTGTAATAAGAGGGTAAAGGGTATTTTCAGAAGATTACAGCATAACTATAATAGTATGTAAATGCATTAGATATATTGCTGAAAACACAATGTTACATTTGTAAAAATCACAATAATTATAGGAAACAGGTTTGATGGACCTGATACATTTTGTTTGATGGAAGCCAAAAAGGCATTGATTGACAGTATTATGAACAACACAGAAGATCAGCTAAATAAAACAAGTGAATGTAAACCAATTTCTATTGCTATAGTTAAAGAATATACAGGTAGGCAGTGGAACAAAGGGGTACAATTTACAATAGGACAGGCGCATAGAAGTAAGAATTACATTCACAGCTTTTTACAGATGGGAAACATAAATTCATACATACAAACACAAGTAACTAAAATAGTTTCTAAACACATCAAGTAAGAGCAGTCTGTAGTCCAAGATTCTAATAAATAAGAATAAATTATTACACACACACACACACACACACACACACACACACACACAATTTATTCTTATTTATTAGAATCTTGGTTGTTAAATTAGACAAACATTTACTAGATGGTTTATATCTGTAGTAATGCATGCACATCCTAAAATGCTGGCAGCTTGTGGTTGTGTATCTTTGGGTCCGGAAGTAAATGTCAAACAAACAACTATGTAATTATATCCTAGAGCTTTACATGTGCTGTTCTAATGAGATAATTCAGTGTTATTTTTATTTGGTCTGTGCGTAGTTTTCATATTGTGACTGATGGCAGACTCTGTCAGAATTCTGTCTGCCTGGTTTCCATATGCAGTATCAACATTCCGTCTCAGTTGTGTCATTCTTAATGAATGAGAGTTGTACAGGAGGATGCCAACAGAGGATTCACTTCTGATGCTGTGAAGGTCTGCAAAGGACAGATGGTTGAAGCTAATGGGGTTAGCGTGGCACCACCTGGCATGGAATCCCAGCCTTCCATGAATCATGTATAGAATTAGCCAAGCATATAAGAGCTGTAAACACCTGAATTACTCTGGGATTTTGCAGTTTTTCCAAGTTCGGCTGAACTGCAAATGAGCCACTGTGAGCCACTAAAAGGCTTCCTATCTGTCTGTGAAACAGACATGTTTCTGTCAGAACAGGTTTCCGATTTAGGCTGATGCTCCTTTTTGTTCGGAAAAGCTCTGATTTTGTTTTGTATGTTCATAGATCAAAAGGATTGTGGTTTGTCTGTATAGGTTTTGGCAATGTTTTTAGCTTTTCTTGTTTATTCCCTTCTTTAAATAGTGGGGTCCTCTTTGGTATTCGTCCATAGAGCCCTGTTTTGTTCAGGTCATATGGATGTTCTATTTAGTTTCTTTGCCATGACCAACTTTTGGTTGGTTTGTTTGTTCAAAAACTTTTGTAGGGTTCTTTCATCAAATTTACACTTTCCACCCCATTCTGGAACTTCCATGAGTAGCAAACTGGTTGATAACATTTTGAAGCAGAAGCCAAAGTTTTTTCATAACACTCTTGTACCCTTTGACTGCAAGTGTAGAATACTACTACACAAAATAATACATATATGCTAGGATATTATTTTTGTAGTTTCGTGGTAGATTTTTAAATTTCTGTGCACATGGAAAGCAATTCTACTCTGCCTGGAATCTGGAATTCAGCTCTTGTTTTATGAATCCACATTTTTCCACACAGTAGATCAAACTTGTTCTGTTCATATATAATCAGCAACTGATCTATCCAGTTTCCTTGCATCATTTGAGCTGTTGTCATGTTTGCTACGATTTTTGAAAACTTTGGATAAGGTTTGCTTAACGTTTTTGGCCTTAAGTTAACTCGGCCTTAAGCATCCGTGCGTTAAAGTCACGTGATCTTCTGTGTTATTTTTCTGTAGTACTGCCAAAATGCAGCGTGATGATGAATTGCACAGTCCACAGTGCTTGGAGTCATGAAGCCAGGGCCAGTGTGCATTCAGAGTCATGAAGCCAGTGTGAGACAGGCTTTACATTGCTCTACGATTGTTTTTTTTTGTTTTGTTTTCAACTGTGAATCTAAATTTATTAAAGTTGAGTCGTTTCTGTGTGGAGTCTGCATGTCCTCCCCGTGTCTGCGAGTCCAAAGGCATGTGCTTTAGGTGAATTGGTGTCTCTAAATTGTCATTGACTTGTGTATGTATGACCGTTCTTGGAATGAACTTGTGTATAGATCTGAAGTTGTGTGTGCCACTGATGCTGATAAGCGATGTTAAAGAAGTTAATCTAAATTTCTTTTGTCCTTTTACTGTCTTCTCCATATCCCTTGGGCATAACCTCTCTCTTTAGCAGATTCCAGCGATTTCAAGACGCATAAAGTGCCGATACACTTTTGGGATTGTTTTTTTCAACTGGTTGCAGAGGATTTGTTGCTTGTCCTGCTTTTACAGACGCCATTTCTCATGCTGTTATTGTTGTTGATGTACTGGAAACAGGAAACAGGAGACAACTGTAACGGTTTCAGAATTTCGGAATTGACTTGGTGCCAAAAGGGTCTGTGGTAGCCTAGCGGTTAAGGTACTGGGCTCTGGACCAGAAGGTCCAGGGTTCAAATCCTGTCTCTGCCAAGCTGCCACAGTTGGGTCTTTGACTCTTAACCCACAATTGCTTGGATTGGACTGTATCAATTGTAAGTCGCTCTGGATAAGGGTGTCTGCTAAATGCCGTAAATGTATATGCTTTTCTGACATCCACAGTTTAGAAAAGCTCTCTTGTCTTTGCCATTGTGTACAAGGAAAAAAAACATCGGCAATCTATGTCACCATTCATAGGCTTGAGTCTAGTCATCCAGAACTGCTGCACACCAGATTTATTAATAGATTAAGAGCAGCCTGTCTAGCACCAACAACCATGCCACATTCAAAGTTATTTAAATCACCTTTGCAGTCTTGGTGCGTGCGGTGGGTCCAGTCAAGCCGAGTTTGTCTCTCAAAGTGCAAGAGGTACAGAATGGTGTTTGATTGCTGCCTTTAGATAAGAAGGTGCTGGTCGGTCTTTTTTCTTTGTAGGCAATCATAAGGCTTTTGAAATGTATGTAGACAGTTAAACAGGTAAAGAGAGCAGTGGCATGACATGAGAAAACTTAAATTTAAATCGAAACCACACATCATGCTGCAGGGGCCTGATTATATGTATGAGATGACCATCTTTAATTTACATCTCTAGTAACCTTCATATTGTTCATCAGCTGAAACGGTTTGTTTTTTGATACTTATTATCAGTACGTATTAGTAAGTCATTGTTTTGTTTACATTTATATTTATTCGAGACATTGCAAACAGTCCATAGGAAACAAAAATCTTAGACACACAAATTGCTTTTGTTTCCACTTTCTGGTCCTGACCAGCATGAACTTTTAACCAAGGGGTTTTAAATAATGTCACACGGACAGGCACAGGCTGGGATGAGGTTGTGTTAAAGTGTGAAAAAGATCTGGGATGAAATCAAGAACACTCGATTGAGAAGAAATATGTGACAGGTAAATCACATGTTAGAATACAAAAACATTGTAATGGTAATGGAAAAGTCTTTAAATACATTGTTCGCTTCGCTCTTCAGCACCAGATGGTTTTTATTTTAAACAAACAAAAACACTGCTGCTGTGCAGCAGTTTGATCAGCAGCGAAAATGTCAGCCATGCGAAATCATTTTATGATCTCCAGTGACATTAGATGAGCAATCTGTAATTACTGTTCATGTGAGGAATTATGTCAGTCACAATAGGAATAAAAACACAAATAATACCAGCAGCACAAAGGCCATGGATGAACTCTGGCTGCCGCGAGAGTGAGAGACGGTGGGGTGAAGCAGGCGAGAGAGGA
Organism: Parotocinclus haroldoi; assembly: GCA_034779995.1. Taxonomy (NCBI): domain Eukaryota; kingdom Metazoa; phylum Chordata; class Actinopteri; order Siluriformes; family Loricariidae; genus Parotocinclus; species Parotocinclus haroldoi. The sequence goes on from JAUZST010003146.1 coordinate 9,407, forward strand.
AATTATTGCACCTGTGTGCGTGGTTAATGCACCTATTTAACTTCCTTTCGCTGTGCAGTGAGGGAGAGCGAGAAAATCCAAGCTAGATCAAGAAGTGCTGATCTGCTGGGATTTCCATGCTTGGCCATCTAGGCTTTAAAGACCATGATCGGCAAAAAAAACATCCAGAGGTCAGAGGAAAATACACAGACAGGTTCAAGCAGATAGAAAGGCAGCAATAACCACTTATTACTAATGAGGTTTGCAGAAGAGCATATCTAAAGACACAATACATTCAATTCAATTCAATTTTATTTATATAGCGCTTTTTACAATGTAGCATCGTCTCAAAGCAGCTTTACAGTAATACAAATATTTAAAAGGCCAATTCCAAGTTGGTATTGCACATCAAACCTTGAAACAGATGGGTTACTGCTACCAGGTGCTACACCTATCAGCTAAGCATTAGAGTCTACATATCACAGAGGCTCACCAACATTGGGCAAAACGATGCCGGGTCGGATGAGTCCGGGTAAAATTGCAGAAACTGCTTGATGCTGAAAGAGTTATTTTGCGGTATGCCTGTGCTTGTCCTAGTCATTGTTTTGTGGGGGGTAATATTCCCTGTGCAGGGAGCCTGTCAAGCATGGGACAGACCACTGACCCCCTCTCCCGCAGACATGACCATTTATGCTCTGTTGTAAATCAATTAGACTTTGACTTAATGATGCCTGACTCAGAAGGAGACAGAGGCACCGCGGAGATTTGAATCCGGGTCTCTGCAGTGTTGGACTAGGGAACTGCCACTGAGCTGTCCGAGAGACCACGTAAAGATACGCCTAACTAATTGGTTTAATGAGCTTTAATGAACTTGTATAGTAGTGTCGAAAACGGACATGCAAGGACAGAATGTAGAAATGTAGGTCGTAAGAAAACTGAAGAACCGGACGCTTTGGATAGACAGGAAGCACAGGGGAGCTGCAGTCATGCCTTGTCAATCTTGACCTGGCAAACGATCTAGCTGTCAGTGGGAGCTTGTGTGAAGAGAAAAGCACAGAGGGAGAGCTGCGAGGACAGGCTACAGGGAGCGCGCAACTCATCTGTATCCTCACAGTCAGTCACTAAGGACAAAGGCAGAGCGTAACAGTATGAAAGTCACGGGTATTGCCAGATACACTGCCAGGCTCAGACCCCCGAACCAATCACCTCACTAACAAGTGTGAAATAAGGAATGAATCTGCTTTTGTTTAGAGCAAGTGGAGTACTAGAGTGGTGAAAAGGTGCCTATTGGGACCAGCTATAAATGTAAATGAGGCTACATTTTGAGGCTTTTTCATGAGTCATTGCCATAAGCGATGGTAGACAATACATCAAAGACACAGAGCAGATCAATGTCAAAAATAAACCTTAAGCAAACAAGGTCAAATGTGAGCAGCATGACTGAGACATGCAAGGGAAGCAGATAAACTCAATGAGTACTTTAATAGGAACATCTGCACACCTATTCATTCATGCAATTCTGGCAGTGATGTAGTGCATGAAATCATGCAGATACGGACCAGTGGCTTCAGACAAAGGTCCTTACTGTATAGTAGTGTTTTTTTTTTTTTCGTTTTTTTTTTCTGTATCTGTACCTTACGTGATTTTCTGTGCTTTTTAATTTTACATTTCAAAAGAAGCATCTGTACTTTTCTCTCAACATTTTCAACAAAGACTTGAAATTAGAACTTTTATATACTTTAATGTTAATAAATAGTTATCTATTTTATGCATCATATTATTTTTCTTGCATTTTTTTTCAATTTAAAGTACATTTCTGTTTGGTTTCTGGCACTTTGTTTAGCATTATACATTATACTCCCCCAAAAATTGTATACACTATGTTAAAGAATCACACTAGAGGTTTATCCTGGTGAATTCTGTTGTATTCTGATGAATATAAGAGGTACATTTAATAATATTTAGTAATATTTCTCAAATAAAGCTGTGTAGTGGAGTGTTTAAAAAAAGAACTGCTCTGCTTGTTGAAGCTGCAGTTTGTGGGACGAAAACACAGTGACAGTGTTTCAGAGTCGATGGCGACTATTGTAAAATATCAGGATTTACTGCATTACGGACTATTGCCATGTCTAGATATGAGAGATTTATTAACATTTATAAAAAAGTATTGTGTAGATTTGGGCACTGACCGAATGTCTGATTTTTTTATTCTGCTGTTTGTTGTGGTTAGCTAAAGATTATAGTCTTTGTACAGTTTTGCAAATTATTAATAGCTAATAATTAGTTATGTACCCTCAGTGGCATAGATCTGTACCTAATGCCCTCAATAAAATGCATCATAAATTGCTTCATAAAACTGAGTTACAAATAAATCATTTTACGTTTTTACTTTATGTACAATTACGCATGTGCAGTAGTTCTACATGAGTAAAATAGAGAAGATATGAATGTGAATCATGGCCAAAGTCGTAGTTCCCATACGAAATAAAGTAAATCCATCTAATCCATTCCACTTTGTATAGAATAGCTAGTTTTAAATACAGAAAACAGTGAGAAATAAATAGAAACACATTTACATAGTAATTGCTCACTTGTATGTAGCATTCACTGAATAAACAAGCCCAAAAAACACTGGAAAAACAATGGAAATGTTTGGGATGAACGTGCGGGGTGATGCTCACTTAACGAAAAACAAAGCCAGAATGAACACCGAAACTGTGGTGTAATGCTTGGAGTCGTCCAATCCAGACAGCAGTTAGGCAGTTAGCTTTGGCAGGAAAAATATAAACATGTGGAATAGACTCGTGCTCACGTCGGTGGATACTTCATTACCCAGTTTATTTGCTACAATAACCATAATAAACTTGTTCTTATAGCTTTTCTAGATGTTTATACGTGAACTTAAGAACCAAAGCTCGGGCGCATTATTAGCAGAAATAAAAATGATAAATATAGTAAGTAAGCTGGATCCAGCAATCCTGCCTTATCAAGTTCAGCACAACGCTCTCTGTACAACAATGCGCCTGGGCATTCTGTTTAAGGGTCTCTTAAAGAGACAGTACACATGTTATTGTCTGTTAAAATGGGTGAGTGACGATCACATGGATGGACGCTTTGTTTTTATGCATTTAGCGGCGAGTCATGGGGGCATGCCGACAAAAAAAAAAAGATAACTGGGGCAATTTCTTGCCGAAAAATGTTGACGATAATCAAAACGTGATAACCAGAGCAAACAAAAATTGAGGTTTTAGTGTACTTTTACTTCAGTATTTGAAATCACATTTCGAGTACTTTTACTGTAGTGAAGAACTATCAGACTTCTTGGCATCAGATAATGTTCATTACAACCATTGCATAGGGGGAAACGTGATATCAGAGATTTTGACTGTGGTATGACTGTACCGGTTGGGCTGGTTTGATTATTTCTGTTAGTATTAGGATTTTCACACACAACATTCTCTAGAAAGGAAAATGGCACACTGCTTCGACTTGACAGAAAGACTGTGATAATTTAGATAACATCTCAGAATGCACCTTGAGGCAGGTGGGCTACAGCAGTAGAAGACCATATTGGGTTCTACAGCGCTCCCCAAAATTAGGGGATATTTCATTGTGGGATATTTAATGGTGAAGTACCCCCTAGGTATTGTGAAAAGTATACTTTTGGTAGTAAAGAACAGAAAGCTGGAGCTGCCATGAGCATGGGAAAATGTATACAGGTGTGTGTGTGTGTGTGTGTATATATATATATATGTGTGTGTGTAATATATATGTAATATATACAGGTATTATATTATGCTAATTATGTACGCTATGTATGCTAATTAAGTTTAACATTTAACAATATATAGCCTAATATTATTGTTAATTGTTATTATATTGTACACTTTGGGCAGCATGGTAGTGTAATGGTTAGGACTGAGATCCCTGGTTCGGGTTTTGTCTGTGTGGTCCTCCCCATGTCTGCATAGGTTTTCTCCAGGTACACTTATTTCCTCCCAGATTCCAAAGATGTGTGTTAGGTTAATTGGGGTTTCCAAAGTGTTTGTAGTATGTGTATGTGCCCTATAATGGATAGGCTCCCTTTACCTGCCTTGAGCCCTGTGTCACTGGTTGGGCACCAGCTCTCCTGCGACAATGACTAGGATAAGTTGATAAAAAAATAAATGAATTATAGTATTAGTCAAACTGAGGCAGTGTTACTTTTTGAACTTAATATAGCAACAACAACATCTATCCATTTGTATTATTAAACGTGAAAACATAATAAGAATAATTCCTGATTTTGTGGACATGGTAAGGCAAAGCGAGTATGCCACATTGCACCCTCCGTCAGACGATACAAAATAAAACGTGTTCATCACAGAAGAAGATCAGTAACTTGTTTCTCCCTGTTAGCCAATCAAACTGCCGATTTTATTTAGGCATGTAGAGATTGCCAACAGTATGAATTTATTTATTGTACTGATTTGCTCTTGTGGATTGTTGATATGTAATAATTAAAGAATATAAAAAGTTCAGTTCATAATTAACATCACATCAGCCAGACACATTGGGTTCACCTTGCCCCAAATGAGTCAAGAACTGAATTTGATGAGTTGTGAGGTGGTTGAGTGCTGAGGTATGACTGTAATTTACTTGTAAACTTGTCACAATAGTTAGACAACTTGGACCCAATATTTTCAATGCATGAAGGTGGAACAAGATACAAAAAAACTTTCCTAAAGATCAGAAGGTCAGATGTCCAGCAATCCACAAAAAAGGAGGAAATGTGTGTGCCTGGAAGATACAAACAAGGCATCACACAACTGGCTCAAACGGGCACATTTTTGTCATTGAAGTGGGTGTCATGATACAAAGCATCTTGGACGTAACTGCTGTGCAATTGAAAAAGTAGACGACCATAATTACAAGGTATGTTTCCTGATGAACCAATATTCATATCATGTTTTTAGTGGAGGGTTCTAAAAAAAGCAAATTCTAAATCGGCACAATTGCCAGAGCTCGTTCAGAAAGTATAATCATGCTACCTGAATAATCTTCTGCGCGGTATAAGTGTACTGACATAGATTTTTCTTGTCCTGGTTTGTTCCCTATTTTGGCTGTAGACATCTGACATCGATGAGCAAACTCCCACCATTCCAACATACAGTGGTCAGGATTTCTTCTAATTATCAGGATCTGATATTGAGGAAATGCTCCACACTTTGGCATTCCTACAACCCAAGCCAATGGGAAACCTCCTTGCATTGGGAAATGCGACAGACACTGTAGCAAATTGATTGATTGAACTTTGGTCAGGTATCATTTAGAGGACATTATAATTCACTGGACGCACCAAGTTAAAGGACTTATAAATAGGAATGTGGATGATAAAACCCATTCAACAGCTGACCATGATTGGATTATTAGGTGGAAAGTGTTTGGCATTTCATGGCTTCTTCCTTCTCTGTGTCAGTAAGCTCTCCTGTCAGTCATTTTGAAATGTCCTCTAATTTTATGAGCAGTATGTATGTAATGTTTAGGCTGACCCATGGAATCAAGTATATGGTTATCTCCAACAACACAGCCTTGCAATTTTAAGTTTGGTTTGAACCACACTTTGTTTGAGCTCAATGCCTCTAGATGAAATTTCAGTAGCCTGTTCGGAGGTACAGACCAATAAAGCACTACCTGCAACTGGAGAACAAGAATTCCAACAACCCTTGGTGAATGTATGATGTAGAACTGATGCAATGGCTTAGTTACTCCTGAGCAAGCAATGGGTCCAACAATAAGTGATTCAGTGGATCCGGGAATCATACCCACAGTGCTACACAGCTGGGAAAAGCTAATCAAGTAGAGTGCAGTTTAGGTTTGATGATGTATGCCAGAAGAAAGTGTGGCTGGCTTGGTGCCGTTATTATTTTAGCTGTCTTGTGCAATGACCAGCTACTCCAGCTTTGTAAGGATGGCAACATTTATGACTGACTGAATGTTTTCTTTATGCTTCTTCTAATGATAACCATTTTGACCCTCAAGATTTTATAAGCACTGTTATTAGATTGTTTTTGTTGGAGTGCAACATGGTGACTCCTGTTGTTCAGAGGTTGGAACCAGCTGCTGCTGAGGACTTGGATTAAGTTTGCAATGGAAGGTCAGGTGGTAAGTAAGGGAGCTTTGAGATGGCCTTGCAAACTGCTGAGGCTATAGCTGTGCCTCAACCTGGTATTTTGTGTTTGGAGACACCAGGCTTGATGAACACTGGTTCAATTTTCTTAGCCGCTAAATCAGGTACATTATAATTTTAACAGTCGCATTTACACTCTCAACCAATTTTCTTTTTTTTTGTCTGATCAGGTGAAACAGAATCATGTGACTTCATCGTTTACTCGGCTTCTTCCATTTCAGCTTAAGCAATATTATTGCCCATCTCATCCTAGCGTAAAACTTTTACTCTGTGCGTTTTTAAAACTCGAATAGGAAACTTCTATTTTGGGTGGTGGATCATTCTTAGCACTGCAGTGACACTGAAGTGCTGGTGGTGTGTTAGTGCATGTTGTGCAGGTATGAATGGATCAGACACAGCAGTGCTGCTGGAGTTTTTAAACATCTTATGGTTGCTGCTAAATTAAAATGAATCCACCAGCCAAAAATGTCGAGCCAGCAGCATCCAGTGAGCAATGATGAAGGATTAGAGGATGACTAACACAAACTGTGCAGCAACATTTGAGCTGCTGTCTCACATCTACAAGGTGGATCAGTATGGTAAATGTGTCCCTAACAAAACACACCATAAGTGAACGCAGTGCTTAAAACCCCAGCAGCACCGTTGTGCCTGATCCACTCATACCAACTCAACACCCATTAACACGTCAGCATCACGTCACTGCAGTGCTGAGATTGAATGGTGTCCTGTGGGGGCCTTGACCATTGCAGAACAGTGCAAAGGGGTCTAAAAATGTATGTAGAGAAACAGGTGGACTACGGTCTGTGATCGTAGAACTACAAAGTGCAGTGACCACTATTCTAACAAAGAATAAGCAGAATATAAAGTCAAAAATACAGAATGTTCAGGGTGTTGTTTTATAACGGTGTGGGAGATATTTTCTTGGCCCACACTGGACCCTTAATAGAAATTGGTAATCATTTAAATGTGTACCTGAGTGTTGCTGCTGAACAGGACTTCCCTTTATGACCACAGTTACGACCGTCTTGTGATAGCTACTTGCAGCAAGATAAAGTGCCACAGAGCTCAAACAGTGTCTGGGTAGTATAGCTATATAAATACTGTACACAATTTAAGAAAACGATTGAATGAAAGGTAATTCCCATGCCGATCCTTCCCAACTGGCAGGATATTTGTGCTGTGATATTGGAACGCTTTCTACAGGGACAGGCTATGCTTCACTTCAATTATTTCTTCATTAGTCTACTATATATTATCTGCTGGCCTTTGAGAGTGTTGGCTTTTAGTATCAAGTTCAGCTGATTAAATGTCAGGCTCCCTAACTTCACCAGATCCTTACTTTTTTTTTTCTCAGGGAGATGATTTGATGTTGTTCAGTGCTACTGGGAAGCTTTTAAATAGATGGAAGAGAATGCTAAAGGCATCAGGTTTTGCTGTATCATTCAGTTGCCTTGTATAGAATTCATTAGAATTCATTTAATTATTTTAATCTTACACAAATATGTAGACCAAGTTGGATAGACGAGGCGATTACACAGCATATTTCCAAACATAAATAGCCTTTACTGATTTACTGCCAAGGTCTTCCCACAGATGAGGTCTGTGGGGTGATTTAAAACCGGTTCAAGCTTAAGCATTTCCATGAGGCTTTTTAATCCTTCACTGTGCCTTTTGTCCCAGTGAGCCGTGGAACCAATAATAATGAAAAATTGTTTAGGATTCCTTTGGGAGAGTAGTTATATATGTAGTTATATATCAGAGTAGTTATATATCACTCTTTAACCTTCTGCCGTCTGGAAAAAGGTACCGGAGCATTCGGGCCCTCACATCCAGACTCTGTAACAGTTTC
>JAUZST010003147.1:6081-17402 GCA_034779995.1 Parotocinclus haroldoi
TTTTCCTCAAGTCTTCCTGTCTTGGCTCTCCACCCCCCCCCCCCACTCCAATTTGTAATATTATATGTTCGGATGGGTTGATGGTTCCAATTTCGTTGTATATTGTACCTGCTACAATGTTTATGTGACAATAAACTCGACTTGCCTTAACTCGACTTGCATGTAAGAAAAGATGCAGTCTAGTCACATTTAATTTAGACAAAACACTACACATGCAAAAGGAACATAACCTGAATGGGGATATTTAAAAAACGTGAACTTATGCAGCTCATGCTCTTCTCAGGTTACACTGCCTTCAGCGGGGTTGACTTCGAGGGCACCTTCCACGTGAACACAGTTACGGATGATGACTACGCTGGCTTCATCTTCGGCTACCAGGACTCATCCAGTTTCTACGTGGTTATGTGGAAGCAGACAGAACAGACCTACTGGCAGGCTGTGCCGTTTAGAGCTGTTGCCGAGCCTGGCATCCAACTCAAGGTTTCATCACTCTGCCTCTGATTCCATTAACTTTTAAACAGTGTGATAATCAGGTTTAACGGTTTCACTGAAGTCCAGACTCAATCCTGCATGCATATTAGCCTTCGATTAAAGATCTAATGCATCATCTCATGGGTGTTTAGGCTGTGAAATCCAAAACGGGGCCTGGCGAGTTCTTGAGGAATTCTCTGTGGCACACCGGAAATACCGACAATCAAGTGAAGCTGTTATGGAAAGATCTTCGTAATGTGGGCTGGAAGGACAAGGTGTCATACCGCTGGACCCTGCAGCACCGCCCTCAGGTGGGATACATCAGGTAAAAACCCTTAAGGGTCTTGAAGAGGAGCGCTGAAGTGACACAACAGTCAAGAGGTTGGATTCTATTCAGAATAATAACAGCCAATCGTATTAGTCTATTCGAATATGGAAGAAGGGGGCCCAGTTGGGGCTCTCTTCCAAAAGCATTCGCCTACCTTATGTAAGCAGCTGGTCAAAACAAGGGAGTGGTTGGTTCACATGCCTTACAGGTCAGTTCTCGCCCTCCCAGTTTGTTAGATGTTGTCAGGATTTCCACACATTTTACTGAGGCAATTTCCATGACATTTCCCCAACTCCAAATGCACGTTCCATGACCTCATCTTCCATCATTTGACTTGAGAATTAAAACATGTTTTAGCTGTTTTGAACAGTCATCTTGAATCATTCCTTGGATCACAATCCTGTGCATTCTGCTCTAAATCAATTCCAGAATAGTATTTACTTGAGGGGTTGGAAATGTCACGATAACACCATGACTACAGACTCCCAATTAAGTATTATAAATATCTGTTGGTCAGGATTTACATTTACACTTATGTCCCACTTATGCAGAGTGACTTACAACTGAATGAGGCTTACAACCCAAGCAACTGTGGCCATGGCAGAGGTGGGATTCGAACCCAGCTGAGTGTGGCTACCACAGTTCGAGTCATAAACGGGCCACAGTGGACCAACTGGAAAAGATATCAAATTTGAGTCAATATTTTTGAAGAACATTTCGTTTGATTTCCTCTGGTTATTATATATAATATAATGTATAACTCTGCTTAAGACTCGACATACACTGCTCACAAAAACTTCATTTAAAATTTCAAAATGAAACATCCCCTAATGAAATATCTCCTTGTTTTTGTGGGCAGCATGTATGTTCTTGTAAAACTAATGTAGAAGATATTAGCTATTGCACATTTAATGACTACAGTGCACATTCATACTGAAACAATCTTCATGATGCTTCTCAGGGATGCCCATTGCACCTCAGGAGCTTCGTGACAGGCCTACAAATACATTTTTAGTTATTTAATTATTTTGCAACATGTAAAGCATAGGACCGTGAACTTTGGTAAAGTGCTGGACTGTCGATCAGAACGTCCAGGGTTCAAATTCCACATCTTCCAAGGTCCTTTAGCCACAATTTCTTGGATTGTAGCCCTGTATTAATTGTAAGCCACTCAGGATAAGGTAATGTAGGTAACATGTAAGCGTAAACAGTTTCGGATCACTGATTATCTCTCCGTTTTGCTTGTTAAGGGTGCGTTTTTATGAAGGCGCCAGCTTGGTGGCGGACTCTGGAGTGGTCACTGACACTAGCATGAGGGGCGGCCGCCTGGGTGTCTTCTGCTTCTCACAGGAAAACATTATCTGGTCCAATCTGAAATATCGCTGTAATGGTAGGTGAAGAACTTTTGCTCATTTTCAGACCTAACTGTCAAAGGTAATGAATATGGAAAACCATTTCACTTTATAATTACAGACACAATCCCAGCTGACTACCAGGAATATCTGGAACAGAAAGCCTCCAACCAAGAGGGATAATGCAGGAAACTTAAGTCACAAAGCACTCACAAAATGAACATGGTTGATGATTAGAATGGGTCTGTTAATGTTTTTGGCATGATTTTACCATTTAGCATTTAAGCATTTATTTAAGTAGTCCATGAAATGGTCCAGTTATGCCAAAGCTGAATTTTGCTCACCTGAGTTACACCAGCAGTTAATAAAAACCTGATTATTCTTAAGTAAAAATGTTGTAGTTCTGTTACTTATCATGTGTATTCAGTCATTTCTACAAAACTGTCAAAGATTGGTGGGATCTAATATGCAACATAAATACTGTGATGAAATGAAAGCTTAGCTTTCATGTTTGAATGTTTTTTTTTCTTATCAGTTTCTAAAAAAAGGCATAAGATTTCATTCAGGCGAACAAGACCAAAATGTCAAGGAGTTCAAACAATGCATCCCTTACAGCTTTTTCTACTTCTTCTCACTTTTATGCTCCAATATACTTCATTAATCAGTGAAGTCTCGTTCCTAGAGAAATTATCACGTCTTTTATTTTTGTAAGGTCTTTTTTTATTGAAAGATCAAACTAATAAACAAAAATAATCCCCGAAAGGACACGGGTTTCCCTCATGTCTTTGTCTTGCACCATTGTAAAATCATACAACGTATCACTAACAGAAAAAGATCAGGGTTTTTGTAAACGCATGTGCACATTTTACGTTTCAGTTTAAGCCAAGTAAGTTTGACTTGGAGAAAGCATGAAAACAACTTGTAATTCTCTTTAGAATTGACCATACAATATCACATAATTAAGTATAAACCTTGCTTCTAGCTCACTTTCTGTTATTTAATCTATGCACAATGTGATAATACAGAGCACCAAATCCTTCACATATATACCTCTATACAAACAGTGAAGCAGGAATGAAGCGCTTATGGTTACACAGATTCGTTATTATCAGCTTTGTAAGTATTACACATTCAATAAAATGTACAACATATCTGAAGTGACTCGATAGCTATTTATCAAGTATTGAATATTAGGAAATCAATCATAACTCATATGTACTTCTGACTCTTACTCTTCATGAACAGTAAAACCCCCATTCCAAATGTACCTCGCTGCCCTGTGTCACCGGCTAGGCACCAACTCTTGCTTGTCCTGGTGAAGATTGTGAGTCTGGAGCCTATTCCAGTACTCCTTAGGCACAGGTGAAAGTACAACCCAGACAGGGTGCCGGTACGACAGGGCACGGCAGCTCCTCTATTACCCAAGGTAATCTAAGGTATGTTTTTTTATTGGATATGGGGGTTTGACTGTATATATATATATATATATATATATATATGTTATATCATACCGTTCTTCAGGAGAACAGCACCACAAACTGAGCAGTACCTTATTTATGGCATGATGACATCATTATCTTCACAAGTGGTTTGTAATACACTGTTTAGGCTCCCATCTAAGCCATTCGAAAGTAGAATCATGCTGAGATTCACAATGATTGTGATGTACATAAATGGTTTCTTAATGGGAAATTTAAATAATTTAGACTTAAAGTCCATAAACAATTTCAATATTCCTCAAGCTCAACCTATACACATACACAACATCTGCCAGTGTTTCAGGGACCAAATAACAGGACAAAATACCAACACATTATGTTTTAGAATGCGTCCTCTCACTTTTTCACATTCGGTTATGTTGCAGTCTTGTGCTAAAATAGAATTAAACCATCTTTTTTAAAGAACGTCAGAAAATCCTGTGAATCTTGTGGAAACGTACCCAAGAAGCCTGTGGGCTGTCATCGCTTCCAAACCTGCTTCAACTAAGAACAGAGTAAAGGGTCTGAATACTTTTGTCACAGTATTTCAGTTTTTCCTTGTCATTTAACTTGAAAACATTTCTAAAATCCTCTTTTCACTTTTGTATTGAGTGCAAAACGACTGGGGGAAAAAAAACATGACTTTTTCCTTTATTTTAGCGCAAGTCCGCAACACCAATTGTTCAAAAAAAGTGAAAGAATCTGAAGATTTTCCTAATGCATCGTATATAAGGTGGACACGTAACCAGTAGAGAATATATGCATCAAAATGAGGAAGGCTTCTGGATTACAGGTTTACAACATAAAAATTCCAGTTGCAGATTGAATTTCACATATGACTTTCCACTATAAAAGGCTCTAACAAACACACCGATTTAATTCACAGAAATACCATAAGAGCAGTAAATAGTGAATGACTTCAAACTGTATGCATAAACTAAGCATAGCTTAAACTAACTTAAATGTAACAGTTCACTCAAACAGGATTCAAACCTTACAAAATAGAAACATGACTTCTCACGGCAGTGTAACACAACATCAATTTTAGTATAAAATGTATTTTGTAGTAAAACATGACTTATTTACAATAATTAATGCATGCAACATGAGTACGGCCCTAATATGTTTAAATAACTTAGAGCATCCAAGGCACATTTGGATGTTATATGGAATACTGAATAATCAAGCACTATACTAATGACTCATTCTGTTTATGCCCTTTGGGTTTCATTTTTGTATGTAAAAGAAGGTCTTTTCAAAGTAGACACAAAACAGAGTGGAAAATGATCATAGTGCAGATTGATAGCTTAATTCTCGATGTTAGAACGTGACATTTTCTGCAAGCCTTATACCAGACATTCACACTAGACGGCGGCAGACATTTTGACATTTTTCGGTCAGGGTTGCAGGGTGGAGAGCGGTGGGTTTGGGGACTGAAGCACTCAGTCTAGACTTGAATCTGCTCAGTGCTCAAATTTGTTACTGAATATTTGTTGTCCATCTCAGGGGAGGATTGGTCCTTGGTAAGGACTTCTTTGTAAAGCTGCTTTGGGATGATAACTGTTGTTTAATAAAATAAAAACACCAATATAGATGTGACCAGGAGCTGAGCCTTGGACAACAGTGAGTAGCAAGAAGATAAAGCGAGAATAAATTTTGTTTTCGTTTAGTATTATTTCTAAACGAATTTGAGCCAATTCATTTTGGTAAAACAATTCCCAAAAGCAAATTAATCTGTCTCAGTGACCAGGTTTTTGATTCACAGTGCGAACCCAGCCTGGTTCGTATCCCGCCTCGGGCGCTTCTGTCACTTTTCTGGATGTTCTTGTCCTGTAGAAGTCCCCTGACCTGTTGTGCTTCTCAGAGGTTGGGGCTGCATGAGCATAAACTGCTCTAGTATAAAACGTTATCTGGAATCTCCTCCCGCTACACCTCAGTTTCTTCAGAGGTATTTGGGCATTCAGCAAAACTTGTAACTTCTCTTCAACATATTTCCTTAGGTTTTATTCCTACTATAACCCATTCTTAAGTAACAGTAAGACTGGTAATAAATATACAGTTGGCTGCAGACATTTTCACCACTACCCTTTTTTGTAAAACTGTACAAACTCCACCCACAAGCAATAAGAGCTGTAGCTCGTTATTCCCAGTCAGCCCTTGAGAGATGTCAGTTACTTGTTGCCGTTTAGTGTGAATGTGACATGCGTCTAAACGAGATCCGCCCCAGGATCAGCGCTCTGCATGTAGAAATGACGTTTTTTTATAGCTATTGTTTTGGTTAACACAAACAACAAACGAAACCAGAATGAAAGACAAATAGTTGACTTGCATAGAATATTTCATGTGTTAAAGGATGCAAATGTAACATGTAAGACAGGTAGAGTGACGTGGGCCTGAGCGATGTTTTTCACACCTTCATGTTTTTCTTTAAAACATTTAAACTATACGACTACTAAAGTAACCCATGCGGAAAAAACAAAACAAAAAAAAAACAAAACACTCAAATGTAACATTTCAACTGGTCAGGTGTCTGGCCTTGGATTTTACCAATAAAAACCAGTAAGGAATGAAGTAAAAAAAGGACATACAAAAACTGTAGTGAACAGTGGTGGTAGAATGCATGTGGCAGATTTAGGGACTGTCATTATGCATGAAACCTTTGTGGGAAGAGGATGGGCGCCACCAGGGTGCACATGTAGAGAAAGAGACAAACCCAGCAAGATGCGATCTTGATCCAGAATACTGACCAGCTTCCTTCCAACAGCTTATCAGCATTCGCACTGTCATAACTGCGGAGAAGCATAAAGAAATTAACCATGCAGGAGCAAATCAATCAATCAATCAAACAGAAATAGGAACGAGGCGGCACTGTGAAGATCCAGTGTTCAAATCCAACCTCCAATGATTGGAATGTACACCATGATTGTATCAGTCAGACATCACTGACAGCACCATGGCTCAGTGGGAGAAGGTCACGGGTTCAATCCTCCCCGTGTCTGTGTGGGTTTATCTCAGGTACTCCGGTTACCTCCCGCAGTCCAAAGACATGCGTGTTAGGTTAATTTGTGTCTCTAAAATTGCCCTAGGTGTGTGATTGCGTGTATGTGTGGGCCCAGTCTGGGGTTGTCCCTGCCCTTGAACCCGCGACCCCATGTGGATTGTAATGAGGAAGATACTGGATGGATGTAATACAAGTTAAATCTCTCTCAATTTACTGCAAAAGTCTTAGGCCACTATTAGATTTGATAAACCATTGTTTTTCGCAATGGCATAATAACCATATACCAATTATTTCTCAGACTCATCATCAGCATACAACCAGAAGACATGTGTGTAGTATTTAACTAAGGTAAAAAATGATTAATTATCATTTCTATAAGATACTGTGTCGAGTTTTTAGTGTGACCTCCCCTTACACTTGAGCAGTACCAGTTTCTGGCAGCACCATTGGGATGCCATGTTGATCCTTCTACATTCTGAAAAAGCTTGATCAGGAAAGAGTGGCAGCCAAGAAACCATTTCAGAGGGGGAACGGGATAAAAGCGGATACAATTTAATTCAGATCTTTGCATTTTTGCTGCTTGATCCAATGTCCCAAACTAACTAGCTAACTATAAGTTGAATTTATCGTCAATAAACATGCATGCATGCTTAAAAACGTACATTGGCCCACAGTTGAGGAAATCATTCATCGGAAACATATTTTATAACAAATTATTGAAGATATCAAGTAATTCATCGAACAATGCATTGAAAGTGAAAAACTCTGATCTTTGGCCTCTGTATATCATGATTACGTTTTAAATCTGGAATGCAGTTTGGAAATAATAATAAGTAATCATTATTATAATTATTCTAAGTAATAATTATAATTCCATTGTTTGGCAAAGTAAATAAAAAGTCACAGAAGACACGTGTAAAAATATTTGTACAAAAGGGAACAGGAAACGACTTACTGGAACCAGTTGGTGACAGTCATCATGACATAGAGAGAGCCGAGGAAGAAGACGAAATGGAAGAAGGCATAGCTGTAGATGGTGCTTTCTTTCTCATCATAGAAAACATTCTGCCCTCCCGCGGTCTTCACCTCGTCTTCATAGTCATCTGAAACACGCAAATTAAGTGAGTTAGCGCTTACAATGAACTGTGCAGTACCCATGAATGACCAGTAGGGGGAACTGTCAGTCTTTGGGACAACATTTTATACTCCCGTCATTGTACAACTCCGTAATCGTTAACTTTTTTCGGATAAATTTGTCCCAGTTATCGTTCGTCCGCCCGGTTTTCGTCTCTAAAGAGTGCGCAGGCACACTTTGTTTGTTGCACTGTGTAATAACAGTGTTGTGCTGCACAAAAGCAGACAGGATTACTGGACCCAGCTCCTTTACTTTTTTATTTATTTATTTATTTATTTTAAGCTTTTTTTTTTATTTCTGCAAGTATGGCCTCCGAGCTACAGTTATTAAGTTCATGTGTGAACACCTAGAAAAGCTATAAGAGAAAATTTATTATGACCGCTGTAGTGAATAAACTGAGTAGTAAAGGAGTACGAGTCTCCATCTGTTTCACGTGCTTATATTTCACTGGCCAAAGCTCAATTCTGTCTGGGTTGGAGTGGAAAACTAAAGAGGAAACGACTCCAGGCTTTTCACCACGTGTTCATCGATCATTCAGGTTTCTCAGTGAGTGAGCATCACTGTGTGTCATCCCAAACATTTCCATTGTTCTTCCAGTGTTTTTTGCACACGATGTATTGATTGTGAGTGCTAAATACAAGTGAGTCATTACTGTGGAACTGCTTATATGCATTTCTCATTGTCGTCCCTAGATAAAACTACGGTTACGATCTATAAAACGTATTTTTTGGTGGAACGGAACCATTGGATTTCCATTATTTTTATGGGAAATAAGCCTTCATTTCATATCTGACACTTTCGAACGGATTAACGATGAAACACGAAGCTCCATTCTGTTAGCAGATGATAAACAAACATACAAAATGTTAGTATAGATGTAGATTACTAGTAAGTATTTGTTACCTGTGTTATCAGCGCAGCAGAAGCAGCAGCGTGCTCTCTGAAAGAATGAAACGCCTAAAGATTATTCAACCATTTATTGTGAGTGTAAATACAGTGTAGAACTAAAGTGATTAGTCATTAAAAACCTCATTTTCTTGCATGGGGTTTCCATAGTTCTGTAGGGCTGCTGAGCTTCTCTTCGTTGTCGAGGTCAAACTGTTAACACAGGAGAATTAAAGGAAACTTGAGGCTACAGTTTTTAAACGCCTGAATCCATCTCTCAACAGCCTGAACTGGCACGGTGTCTTTGCTATGTAACTTGTCACAGCCAGCTGTTGCTTTTCTTATCGTAAGGTACTTTTTGTAGCAGAATGATTCCACTCAGGTTTGCTGAGCGGGTTTCTGCTCATAACTGGGCTGTTTAAGTCTGTTATGGGACAGTTGACTCCTGAGGTTTGTCAATATCTTTACATTTTGTTATTGAGCTGTCTATACCGGTAACCGATTTCCAAAATAGTTTGCGGCTTGCCACTTTTTGAGCTATATCTATGCAAGCGTTATATTAAATCGAACAATGTAGACTGAAAGGTTGGGGGTGTCTGTTTTTTGTCTCCTTGAGCAGCTTGTTCACTCATTTTTTTTATTTCAGTCAAGCGTTTGTGACGTGCTGCAGTAGTCTATCCTACCTGCTTACAGGAGTGTGAATTCGGGTTTTTGAATGGTATTTTCGCGAGTGACTGAGTGACACTTTCAATGATGTCAACAATTGTGCACATTGTTAAAACAACAGGCCATATATTATTGTAGACTATACATAACACCTCCACTTACAACTGATACAATTTTACAAGTTACAATCCAATTGTGGGTTAAAGGCTTTACTTACAAACCCAACAACAGCAGCTTGCCAGTGGTGGGACCACCTCAAAATCTGTGACACCTCAAGTCTCATAGAATAGATGGCAAGAGGTAGAATTGTTCAGAATGTTCCCCAAAGCCATTGCCACCCTATGTCCTGTTGCCTCCAGTGAGCTCAGGTCTAGTTCAGTGATAACATAGGCTTTCTTGACTAGTTAATGAATTAAAAAAAAAACCTCTAATCTGATATTGTAGAGCTTTATTCTATGGTCAAGCTCAAACTGAGCAAGCCTTCGGGGTGACCGTGGAAAGGAGCAACTTCCTAAACGTTGTAAGGAAGAAACCTTGGGAGGACCAAGACTCAAAAAGGGACCCAACCTGCTTGGGTGGCTTAGATAATAATTGTAATAATTAAGTTTGTAGCTATTGTAAACCTAAGTAAATAATAACAAATAAAAAAAACACTGAATAAAATAACTGAAAGTGTTTTCTTCCCAAGTGTTTTGTAGAAGGAAAAATGGAGACATAATGGAAAAATCATTTCAACCTAAGCCAGCACTGCATCACATGGCTGCCAGTCTGCGCATGTCACCACCAATGAGATGCGTGTGTGTAAAATTGCTCTCAGACCTCAGAGACTGCATACACAGCCGTGCTTGCATATGATGGAAAACACATGTGAAGCTCCTTCAATTTGTATGAGCTAAATGCAGAGGGCTTTAATCTGCTCTCTGGTTTCAGGAGCAATACCTGTTTTTATGTAGAACCAGATAATTGCATGTTTAAACTTCGTTTGGGACGGGTCCGTTCACACACCCTTTTAAACACCGGGTTTAGGTTGGGAAAGGATTTGTTTCAATGCCAAACTTAATGGGAGTCGGTACAGAGGTGGAACGTTAAGAGGCAAATGGAACTTTTTTAATACCAGGAGTAAAGCACACATCCGAATAAGATG
The DNA here is from genome assembly GCA_034779995.1 of Parotocinclus haroldoi. Classification (NCBI taxonomy): domain Eukaryota; kingdom Metazoa; phylum Chordata; class Actinopteri; order Siluriformes; family Loricariidae; genus Parotocinclus; species Parotocinclus haroldoi. The sequence goes on from JAUZST010003147.1 coordinate 16,542, forward strand.
GCTGTTCCGACGCCCTTCACGATTTTGCTGTCACTTTCTGAACCGGAGTTGAAGGGGAATACGCAGACTGTAACGTTCACTCCATTTTGTTCCACCACTGTAAGAGAGAGAGAGAGCAATCGCAGCGTATGAGATTGATTATGGAAACATGTGGTTCACAAAGCTATAATCAGTTTGCCTTTAGAACGTGGACTAAGCTGCGTTATGACTCCACTTATGCAACCATTTGTAAACTGATCCCTTTGTCGTTGGTGTGCGTCTGCTTTTACACACAGACGGCGAGCTAGACCTACTTTCAATGGGCTTGCTGGATAGGGCTGAGAAGGTGAGGTACATGACGTAGACGCTGATGACGGCTGGCTGCAGCAGGGCTGAGGTGGGCTGGACTGTGAAGACAGCAAACACACTCCTGTTTTAGTCAAACAATCACGTTTGTTGTTGTTTTAGCAAAGGTATATTGAACATGTTTTCGACGATTGGACCCCAAAAATGTTATCTGTTATGTTATTCATATTTCTTTCCCATTGTTCCTCATCCCAATCTTTCCATATCTTAGCCTAGTCCACCTGTTCTCCTTTTTATTTAGTGGCTACTACCCTTCCGTTCCAAAAATCATTCCTGATCAAGCTTCTTTGGATTATAGAAGGGTCAACATGGCATCTTTATGAAGCTGCCAAATGCTATTACTTCTCATAAGTAAAGGGCAGAAACATTAAATGCTTGCCCATCTAGCCTATATAAGTACAGTTTTTAAAAAATGTCCTGTATTTTCTGGTTCTATTCTAACAGAGACACACACACACACACACACACACACACACACACACACACACACACACACACACACACACACACACACAC
>JAUZST010003148.1:0-17401 GCA_034779995.1 Parotocinclus haroldoi
GATCTTTTGTGTGTTTGTGTGTTTGTGTGTGTGTGTGTGTGTGTGTGTGTGTGTGTGTGTGTGTGTGTGTGTGTCCGTCCGTGTCCGTCCCAAAATCCCTGTACAGACCACAATTGTTATAAAAGCTTTAAGGTTAAACAAAACTATTGTACTTAAAGCAGTGAACTGGTATTTTGTCTGTATGTTTGCCATTTAAATTCCATCAAAATGCAAGCTGTATGTGAATTTAAAAGGGATAAAAAATAACAAAACGGATCTCTATAGTGAATCACCTTGACCTTCTGCATTAGATTTGTTTTGCGAAAAGCGACACCAAGTGTTCCAACAGGGAACTGCACGTGTCATCCTGTCATCCTCTGTTCGATTTGATATTTTGTTTTTATTTTACGTTAAGGTCCAAAAATATATTCCACAGTAAGACTGGAATATATAAAAAAATCACTTTCATGTAAAACGTCAGGAAGTTTAGAATTCGAACCCGTGTTACCTGCAATATAACGAGTCAGTTTACTGGAATTTACAGAATGTCATTATAGTTCTTGTTAAAATTGTTGTTTCAGTAGTATTGTTGGAGTTAAAATACCGCGTGTAGAAAGTAAAAAATAGAACAAAGCGGAAGCAGGCATAAGTAAAATGGAAGATATATGCGATAAATTTAAATGCAAAAGCAGAATGTTTTGAAAGAAAATAAGAACTGCTGCTAATGTTCTTGTTTTTCCTTCAACCTGTTGTACTTTAATCAAGAAAATCTACCTTTTTTCGGCTCATTTCCCTCTACTGGGAGCTTTGATTAGTATTTAAGAAAGCAAAAATGCACAGTTCATCCCAACTGTGGGTCATTTTTATAAAGCACTAAACACATTTGGTTGTGTTATTAAAAGCCGTTTTGTGTTAGGCTCTCAGACAGTTTCAGTAATGTTGTGTTAATGAGAGGCTTTAATTTTATTCTAGTGTCATTTTATGTGTGTATTGTTGTTTATCTGTCTGCAGAGGAGGTGAGTCTAAATCCGGTGACAGCCTATCCGTTCCTCATCCTCTCCGAAGACAGGAAGCAGATGAAACGTGGGGAGAAGTTGCAGTTTTACAGAAACAGTGCTCAGCGTTTTGATGTGTGGAGCTGTGTGACTGCTAAAGAGGGATACGAGTCGGGCCGTCACTACTGGGAGGTCAGAGCTTCACGCACTCCTCATATACACACACACACAGACTGAGGTTCTGGAGTGATGTCATTGTTTTAATGAATTGTTTTAAATGATGCAGGTAAACGTAGGTGATAATAAGGACTGGAAGGTGGGTGTGGTTAAAGAATCTGCCCAGAGGAAGGGTCTGTTCGATATGAGCCCCGGTAACGGTTACTACGCCCTGTGGTGGAACACCAATCATCTTCGTGCCCTCACAGTTCCACCTCTGTTGAAGGTGAAGGTGACAGGGAAGCTGCGCTACCTGGGCGTTTACCTGGACTGTGATGAAGGACTTGTCTGCTTCTACAATGCCAAAACTGGCTCCGAGCTGTTTTCCTTCAACACTGAGGGAGCTTTCAGCGAGAGGATGATCCCTCTGTTCGGTACTGCAGATAAAGAAGTTCCTCTGGTTCTCGTGGGTGCTCTCGCTCACCTACCGGAGTGACAGAGAATGATAACAAGGGAGCGGATTTAAAATAACGGTCAGGGGAAGAAAGAAAGGAGAAAGGAAAACAACAAATTCAATAGAAACAGAATTTAGCAAACAAATCAAACAGAAGAGAGGTGAGAACGTTAGGATTAAAAATGTAAAGTCGACAGAACTGATTTTACAAAGTAAAAAAAGGAATGCAGAATATAAAAAATAATATTTTTTGGACTGCTGCCACTAAGAAAGAGAAAAATAACATTTAATGACTTAATTCAATTGAACATGTTCCGTGGAAGAGACAATTTCAAACTAAAGAGAAACAAAAACAAACAATAAATAAATAAATGAGACAATAGAAACAAATTCCTCCTCCGTTTATTTTTGAATCCTAAAAGGAGATGAAACTGAAGACTGGCATCAAAATGATTTAAATAAAATAAATTAAATAACTAATGAAGCTACTAAGAAGGAAAAAGAGCAAGATGAAGAGAAATGGTAAATAGCTGATTTAAAAGTATAGTGACAGATCTTTCTTATTATCGTCTGCTTATTGTAACTGAAAAAAGACAACAAAACTAAAACTGATATTGAATGATCGGAAATTCTGTAAAACAGAGAAAATGAGAAATGGTGGAAATGATTTACTGACAAGAAACAAAAAGAATTTTTTTTAAAAAGTTACAACAAATGTTTGAAAATGTAACCCCAGAACAATGAGAGATTTCAATCTAAGAAAATGATTCACATTTCTTACCATCTGTGTGGTTTGGCATGATTGCCCTGAATTATAGTTTTTTGTTCAGTCCACAAAAAAGTGCCTTATTTTGTTAAGGCAATTAATTGATTCATTTATATAGTGAACAAAACAGTGGCACACCGTCCATATGTGATGTGCCTTGGATTAGGTCTCTGATGCTCCCAGTTAGACCCTGGCTCCCCCTCGACCCTGAACTGGACAAAGGGTATGAAAATGAACGAATGAAAACAACAAAAAGGACAAACAGTTGTGTATTACAATCTGATGCTATTTATTTTATATAAAAATCAAAAGTAAACTTATTTTTAAAATGAATTTTTATTCGCTTTGCACAATGATTTATGCTTCTATGGTGATGTTGATTAAATATGTTTTTTTGTAAATTCTTTGATAATATTCAACTCTGGATATAAGCAATTAAATTAAACGTTTAATGTCTCCTTATGCCACATGAAACAAACAATAAATCAACTAATCATACTTTTGAATTAAATGGGTTCAGTATTAATAGAAATAAAATTCACAGCCTGGCTTTGGATTTCCTCTTAACTTTCCTTTCATTGTATCTGTGCTTTGTAATAACTAACTACACTAAACTTTATTCCAATTTAAGCAGTTAATAAAATAAAAATAATAAACTGATTCTCATACAACTTTGTTTCTTATAGGTTTATTTCCTATAATCACCATGTGGGTGAATGGCTAACCAGATTGCTAACGGTAGCTTTACTCGCTAATTAGGTTAATGAGTCGGTACTTCGTTAGAACGGGGATTATCTCTTAATTTAGCCTAAAAAATATACTGAAATCTATTTACAGTGCATAATATTTCTAATATGATTATTTTATTAACCACATTTGCTTTTTTGTTCGATTACTATAAACACGTTAGCTTCAGCAACCGCCGCTAAACTAATCGTCCCGAGCTGTTGAGCTTTATACATGTACACTTATATACAATTTATTCGATTTTATGTTATGTATTTCGTAGCTATAGAAGAAGCTAAGTCTGTATTAATTCCAGTTAACTCATATAAAGCTTGTCAGTGCAAGAATTTAACCACTAATGCTTTAATGTATTATTGTGGAACATCCCTGATACAAGTTAATCCATCATTTTAGTTGTGCTATAAAAGCTTAAATCAACGTAGTAATAATAAATAGCACTGCTACTTCTAATAATCTTTCACATAATTGTGAAATAATTAATAATAATTCTATAATTAATTAAAACTCAACTGTACTGAAGCAGAATCTTTAAACTGTGCTAAAGAGTGAAAACATTTAACCTGTTGTATCTTCTATCAAACTCAAAAGCAATACTATGAAAGCTTCTGCTGCCACCTTCAAGGAAGGCAGACACATTCTCTCCCTCTCCTATCTTCTGTCTGTTCCTGCTTGCTTCTACTGTCTGTCTGTGGACTCTGCTTCAGGGCACGGATCTTCAAAAAGAAATTTGGAATTACGGAATTGATTAAATGGTCTTTCAATGCTACTGACACCATCTTCTCAATGAGAAACCTTGGCTCAGGGGAGCCTACCTGTCCAGATGGAGCTTGGAAAAACTGTTGGATCATGTGTATGGCGCAACTTTCCGTTGAGGACAATGAGGATGTATTTTTATTTGGAACCATGATCATGAGGTTTCTGCTGAATGGATTAAGTATTTTCCTGGTATATCACGAAAATAAAAAAGTTGGATCAGCTGTCCCTCATCACTGTCCAACATGATTGATGGTATGGGCAGAGCCTTAGGCACTCAGACTATTACTTGTGGAATGTATTCAATCTCAGAGAAGCTATCAGTTCTGCAGATGAATATGGATAAATTAAGGACCACTATTTATAAGAATGGTATGTAAAATTGGGATCACTCGAGCCAAAAGAAATGTCTACAAATTCGGCACCCAGCTTATCTGTGGTTTGGCCTTGAGGTCGAGCTGCAGAAGTGTAAATTCCTCCAGAAGATTCCGCTGGTATGGAAACCTGTACATTTACTGGTTCTCCCCCGGTCACATCATGACAGGTCTGTGCGAGTGCTGCCCATATAGCTGCCATAGGCTGCTCGTTGTTGCTGTTTTCTTCCCCAATCCCTTTCCTCCTCCTCCGTGCCTTGTCTTTCATCAATGTCATTATATGTGCTAAGGAGTTTTTTTTTTCGTGCTCACATACTGAACTCCTAGGAGGATAGTAAGTGGGTGGGTTTTATTTTTCATCTCTAGTCTCTCCTGACATTCAGATATGTCTTCCTATCTGTGCTATTGCATTAATGCTGTATATAAATCAATCATATTCTATTCATGGCACTGGACTCTGGACCTGAAGGTCCTGGGTTCAAATCCCACCTCTGCCAAGCTGCCACAGTTGGGTCCTTAAGCAAGGCCCTTAAACCACAATTGCTTGAATTGTAAAACTGTATCAGTTATAAGTTGCACTGGATAAGGGTGTCTGCGAAATTCCGTAAATGCATTTAATAAAAGCAAATTAAAAGTGTGTGTGAAAGAAAAACTCGTGGGCGTAAAAACAAACCCCATTGTCTTTATTTAGTTAGTCATTTTACAGTAGTCACTCAAAGTAGCTGCCTTGAGGTTTTTTCTTTTTTCTCATAGTTTCGATTTTTGATCCTCACTTTGATCCGCACAAAGGAAGAAACAATGAAGAAAGAATGAGAAACAACAAACCCAACAACAAAGAGAAAAAAAAACAGTCAAGATAAAAAAAAACAACACAAAATGCACCTGAACAACAAAAATAAAAAGAAATTTGGCAAAAGAGTTTGTGTCACATAACCGATGGGTTTGGACCCTGTGCGTTACGGTTCCGTTTGGAGTGGAACCGCATTTTGGACGGACCTGAAACACTCCAGATGGTAGGATGACGTTTATTATTAAGGTTTATAGGCCTTGTTTGCTAACAGTATGATGATATGTGAATGATGGCATAAAGCGTGCAGATGAGTGTAAACCATCACACTGACTCTCTCACTCTTTCTTTCTTGCACACGCGCGCGCGCACACACACACACACACACACAAACACACGTCACATCAGACCCATACTGGCCTAAAACACTGGACTGAAGACATTTACTCATATTTCTTTATGAATCATTCCCATCTTAAGCCACAATCTGGCAATACGCATTATTATTATTATTATTATTATTATTATTAATGAAATAATTCTGGAAACAGTGTCTCCCTGCTGCTCCATATATCGAAACCAAACCCCAGTTCACATGTTGGACCACTTTAAGGGAATAAGATGTCTAAAAATAAATGAACCCCATACAGATAGAAGCCTGGTTTCTGATTTCTTTTGGAGCTACAAGGATGAACTTGGTAAAACGTGGCTTCCACACACTTTTGCATACTTCCTGTAGGTTGTCAGTTCCCACCAGATCGGACAATTGCAGCTTAGGAGCCCATTACGGGTGTCTGCATACTTTTGGCCCTAGTGTGGCATCAGACCACACGGCCTGTACGTTAGATTTCGATTTTATTTTTGGACAGATTATTCCTTTTAGACAGAAATTAAAAGTAGTACATTACTGAGATAACGCTTCAGATTAAAGCCCACACTCGTATCATCATGGGAGCTCCTTAAACTCTTGTTTAGACCCTCTGGTGCCAATTTTATGAAAACATTCGGAGTTTAAACTGAAATTTCTGGTAAACTTTAGGATTCGAGCAGCTACGAGACAAAGTGTAACGACAACCTTTTTTTTTTTTTTTTTTTTTTTTTTTAAATAGTGATTTCTTTCAACACTGAATCAACATGATCCGGAGCAGCTTTGATTTGGGACATGCCCCAGGTCAACATGTAAAAAAAGTTTTTTTTTAAGAAGAAAAAAAAAAATTCAATCAGACGGAGTGCTTAACACGGGAGTTCAGAGGGTTAGCAGCTTCGAATCCCGCCTCAATGTGACCAATGGGAGAGAGGAGGAAGTGTTTCAATAACACCAAAGAGGATGGAGTGAAGTGAACAAATGAGAAGGGGGGGGGGGGGGGTGTTAGACACAAAATGAAACGAATCCCCGTCCTGAGGATTTCTGTTTATCTCAGTGCAGTGCTGGCGTTTAAAAAAATAAAAAAAAAACAAAAAAAAAAAAACTGAGACATAGGGAGATTACTAGGTGCCTACTTAGGTCCACTCCGCCCAGCTGTGTCCTAATCCACAGGTGAAGTTCACTACACTTGGCAATGCACGGATGGTGATGGCACTAGAATAAATGGCATGAGAGAGAAATGAGGAAGTCTGGCACAAATCCAAAAAAGGGAAAGGAAAAAAAAAAGAACATAAAAAGGTGAGGAGGAAAGTAGCCACGCCCAATGTTTAAGCAAACCCCGCCCTCTCAGGCTCAGACTTGTAATAGCAAGGTTAAAACAAAGTCACCCAGTCAGAAATAGATACATTAACACTGTTTCACTCACTCACCTCACTCACCTCACTCACCTCACTCACCTCACTCACCTCACTCACCTCACTCACCTCACTCACCTCACTCACCATCATCATCATTTGAAACGGTTCGTTTCTTTTCTGCTTATATTTGTTGTTTTTCATGTGGAAGAACCTTTCTAGTGATGGATACATTCTGTGTACACTACAAAGTGCAGATGTACACTAGGGAGGGTGGAACTGGGACACACCCTGAGGATGAGGGGTGGGCTCCTGTCACACACTCACACTCACACAGATACTGAATATGTACATGCTCGTCTCCGTGTCCATTCACAAATATTCGGGATAAACAACTGCAGCCTAAAAAAAAATTTAAAAAAAAAACAAAAACAAAAAAACAAAAAAAAAAAAAAAACTTAAATTTGTGATTGGTCGATCCCCTTGTCATTAACCAAACCCCCCGCCCCCCCGAGAGCGCATGATCCGGTCGGCGCTGGGCTGCGTCTCATTTAGCTGTAGTGTGGATAGAGGGAGGATCTTAGCTGTTCTTTAGTCTGTCGTCTGTGTCGGGGGGGATGAGGCCGCAGGATCGCAGATCCACTGTCTGTAGCGACACACACCGCCGCAGCATGGGCAAACACTGCTCCGTCACCTTCACACAGCCTGTCTCACACACAACCACACACACACACACACACACACACACGATGATATAGGGGTGGGTTGGTGATGAGTTTATGTCCCAATACCGTGGTCCCATACATTTGGCCTTTTGTGTTTGTAATCACAGTGCTCTGTGGTGACATCATTAATTTCAGTTACAGTTTTTTTTGCGTCCAAGCTAACAATTCTTACTTACACAGGCTTTTTAAATTTGATTTAGACTGGGATGAATGGCTCGGGTTACTGGGGCCGGAGTCTGGGGTCATGTCTGGCCTGCCTGCCCTGTCATGCCCTGACCTTTGGCTGGGAGTGTATGGTGGGTGGTCTGGCTGGGTGGGGCTTTGGTCCTCCTGATCTTGATTGTGTATCCATGCTTTAGACTAAAGGCAGAGTTGGGGGTTCATAAACAGAGTGATTTATGATGATCTGAGATTTTGGGTTGGTTCTTCTTGCCTTAGTGTGATCACTCAGGACTGTTTATTGTTGGGGATGTGGGTTGCCATGTCTCACGTGATCCGTCTTGGCTTTTTGTCCTTCTGGTTCTTATCTTTCTAGCTATGCTAGTTTCATCAGTGATTGTTAATAGACTATGTGCTTATAATAAGTAACTACATTTTCTCTTTTCTTTTCAAGCTGATTTTCTGTTACCAGTTCCAGCAGCACACACTAAGATGCTCCATCACTTCAGCATCACTCTATTGGGTCTATTCAACAGAACCCAGGCCCAACAGGGGGGAAGTAACTCCCTTGATCCTTCATTGTCTGAAGATCCTAAAGTGACTGTGTATTGGACAAAATATTTTTTTTTTAAATCTATCCATTATGCAATTCTATTCATAGCATTAAAGTTCCTTCCTCACCACATTTAGGGAGGTTTTCCTTGCCATTGTTGCTCAACTTGGGTACTGTTACTGGTAACGTGAAATACTTAAATTTAGCAGCAGGGGGCCCTAATACCATAGTGTGTGTGTGTGTGTGTGTGTGTGTGTGTGTGTGTGTGTGTGTACCTTGAAGGTTGACGTAGGTGAGACTCTCTCTCAGGGGAGAGATGGGGGAGGTCAGGTTGTGGATGGTTTGGTCGGTGATCTGTCCACACTGACTCAGGTCCAGCTTGGTGAGGTGAGGAAGGTATCGAACCACCAGCCGAGATGCTGCATCCGTCACCTCCAAACCGGCCAATCGCAGCTCAGTAACGTTATGGAACCGCCCACTTTTACTCTCTCCTACCCAAAGACATGAATAAATGTGGACTAGTCGCATGGCATTATGGGGAAAGCAGCCGGAGCCGGATGTGAAGTCGTACCCGTGCGTGCATCGGAGTTGGCCGGAGCCAGCAGCTCCCTCAAGTGAGAGTCTTTCAGGTCCTCCACTCGGCTCAGGTCCAGCAGACGCAGGCAGGGACAGGCGGTCTGACACAGGGCCGAGACGGACGACCACGGGCAGCCTGATACATTCAACTCCAACAGATCTGAGAAAGGGAGGGACAATTATAACCACTTTGATCACCCCAAAATGACAGCAGGTCCCGTTAGGGGTCGTTCTGTACCCTGTAAGCGACTGATGAGCCACATGAGCTGCTTTTTGGAGATATTGGTATAGCCCAGATTGAGGGACACGGGCTGGCGGCGGATTATACCACTCAGCATTGGGGGGGTGATGGATCTCTGACGGCTCAGGTCGATTTGAGTCCACAGGCGTTTGTCACAGCACCTGGAATGTATGTATGTATGTATGTACGTACGTACGTGTACACACACACACACACACACACAGGATGGACTCTTTAGAGTGTTGTGTATTTACAGACTGTAACTTAATAGCCTTTATTCTTTAAATAAAATGTAAATAAACAAACTCGTTTCTCACCAGCGGCTCCAGGTCCTGCAGACCCTCATGCAGACACACAGCTGTTTCTGACTAAGGTACTGGAACACCCGGAGCCAGACGTCCCGGGGCAGGACGTGCGAGGCACCACTGTCCAGTGGGAGGCAGTGGGGCTCGGGGCAGGCTGGAGGAGGACGGACCAGATGTCGCTCCATCTGCACCGCTTTGGGCGGCGAGATCATGGAGAGGTGAGCCGCAATTCGGGTCGCCGGATTGGTCAGGATGGAGCCCCCGCCTCCGCCGTTCACCGTACCGGAGCCCGTGGTGGGCGCGGCCACAGGCCCCTGCCTGGTCCCACTGCGCACCTTGCTGACCCGGCCAGATTTGCCGGTCTGGTGCCGGTGGTTGGTGTTGGCTCCGCTGCTGTTGGTTTTGGCGTTCTCCTTCTCCACCCGCGTCCGCCCGTTCCTGGGCACATCCTGGCCGTTACTGCGCTTGGACACGCTGTCGGAGTGGGCATGTCCAACAGAGGGCTGATGCTGAGTGGAGGAGAGAGGAGAAGGAGAGGGTGGAGTCAGCAGCCCCGGCTTGCGGTTCTTTTCCCCACCGGGGGTGTCATCATCCTCGATCTCGGGCACTGCCTTGCGTCCCCGAGTGGCATTTTCCGGTTTGCGCCGCTGCTGGGTTTCCTCCGACGTCACCTCCTGGTCCTGCTCGTTCCCAGTCCGCTCGCCTTCAGACTCGTCGCTGGCGCTGAACCCGAGCTCCGCCAGCCGCCGGTTCCTCTCGCGCTCCCGCTCTTTCTCTCGCTCTCGGGCGCCGTACCCTGCCGCTGGGGATGACGGCTCAGAAGCACCGCCTGGGGACCCAGAGTCCGAATCGGAGTCTGAATCAGAATCTGACTCGGAGCTGGAGGAAGAGGATGAGGAAGAGGAGGAGTCTCTGGTGCGCTCAAGCAGCTGGCACATGCGCTTGAAGCGCTCCAGTTTTTCCCGGTGATGAGAGCGCTGGTCCTGGTTGGCAGTCGAGGACGGAGGCTGGGTCACTGTGGCGATGCCGCCCGACCCCTGTCCGCCCGAGGAAGAGTTGGGCCCGTTGTTCTCGACTGAGTCAGACGAGTTCGGCTTCTGTTTCTGGGCAAAGAAACAACGTTAAAGAAATTTTATCAGGGAACAAAACTGATTTCATTCCATTGCAGGCCCGAGGGAGGGTCTTTAACACAGATGCATATCAACAACAAAATCTCCACAGACTGTAAATTAAGCACCGAAGTGACTCGAACCTTTTTCAGATGCTTGTCTCGGGCGCCTTTCATCTGTGGAGAAAAAAACATGGACCCGTAAGCAATCGATTATCAGATTGGGATCAGTATGTCTCCAACGTTTGCGGTGCCCCTCCCGTCCCTGACCTTCTTCTTGGGGCCACTCTCCTGGGACAGCTCCTTCTCTTTCTTGCGCTTTTGGCCATCCTGCCTGGGCTCGTCGGAGGACGGCGGTTTCTTTTTGCTCGGCGGAGGATCGTCTGTGATCTTCCACCGGCCGACCTCACCATTATCCAAGCGCCTCTTCCCCAAACCATCGCCGTCCTTGAGTTGGGGAGTCGAAACACGAGTTTAGGTGAAAAGTGTCTCAAAGCCGAGAAGAAAAACGCAAAGATGTCTCACCTTGCTGGTTTTACCCTCTTTGTGACATTTGGGGCACTCCCAACAATTCGGGATCTCATCGTTAATGATGCCCTCTGCTTTACCCATCTGTACAACATACACACCCACACACGCACACAAAAATCAACAACCTATTCATTTACAAAGGCAGAAAGATGATTCCACAAGAAGGAACCTCATAACCTCATTGCCTACTCTAAAGGATCTAGTTTTTTAATCGATCAGTTCATAATGTTATAACGAGATAAGATGAGGAGGATTGGGGAATTTAGTTCTTAATTAAGCAGCTTTATGAAACACCTAACACGTTTCTATTAGTTTACTTAAAGAATATTCAATACTTCAGTAAGAACTTGTGTAAGAAAGCCCTTATGTAACACTTAAGTCATGCTTTTTTGCATCACACTTTAATATGAGAGTGAAAACAAAGGGAAATTTCACAAAGCTATTAGAGGCTCAACAAACTGGATCTCTGAACAAATGTCCCGCTAATCTATGCTCAATTAAGGGTTCCAATACTTTTGCGCAATAGATGATAAAGCAAGATATTAGGAACGCGTACGCACACGCACACGAACACGCACACGCACACGCACACGAACACGAACACGCACACGAACACGAACACGCACACGCACACGCACACGCACACGCACACGAACACGAACACGAACACGAACACGAACACGAACACGAACACGAACACTTACCTTAAGGCAGCTGGGGTGGATGATCTCATTGCAGATGGTACACTCCATCAGAGAGAGGCTAAACTTCTCCTCCTCTGACTCCACAGTGTCCTCCTTCCCTGCTTCTCCACACGCAAAACACACGGCAGTGTGAGGGAGCACAGGCTACACACACACACACACACACACACACACACACACACACACACACACACACACACACACACACACAAAATTAAACGGCATAATTAGGCAATTGGTAATTCTAATATGAGAAGAAAATGAGAGGGAGAACCCAGGGTTAGAACCAAACTACAGGATCCTGTTCTGATTTAAATAAGATGATCTGAAGCTCTTAATGTGAATCTTGTACGAGTATGAATTGTTAAAGTCGGAGTTTAAGATCCAGACTTAACAGATCCATGAATGAAGCTCCGATCAGCCAGGGACGGTGTTTAATGAAAGACGACGAGTTTAAACACAAGCAAACGACGTGTTGGAGAAAATCAGAAAGAAAATAAGGAACTAATGGAAGAGACGAAGCTGCTGATGCTGTATAACCCTCCCGTAACATTTCTGAATGATCCCTAAATCAAAACCAGCTAGAAGATCAGTCACCCTATTTTGGATGACGGGACTAAAACTGATCTCCAGGGTCGCCACTCATCGGTTGAGCCGTGACTCCATTAAAAGCCCAAAACGTCTGATTTAATATAAACACCTTGTTTGTAATTAAGCCTGATGAACCTCGGGCTGTTCGTTATATTATAATTATAACGTTGCTGCTCTGTTGGGGCTGGAGTCATTGCTATGGTTACGTACCCATTTGGTGGAGTAGTACCTGATACTACTCGACACTCCATACCTGTTAACGGGCAACACTGTCACTCCAAGAACAGCTTGTGCGGTCAGATTGTGCTGTCTGAATCCCACGTTTGTCCTGTTCAGCGGTGCCGATATATTAGGGAAACATTCCAAATTTGCTGTTTATCCTCCAAGTTTGACTGAAGCAGCTCGGATCCGTCGCTCCCGAGGTGGCCTAGAATTGAGGAATCTGGGGAATTTGGGAGGTCAGGGCAACGCTGTACTCTTAACATCCTGCTAAAAGGGGGCACTGCCGACTCCAACCACCACGACCAAGTGGTGCATCTTCTGCAAACCAGCAACGTTTGGGTCCACATGAAGGGTCAGACCCAGAGTGTCACACTGCCAACACGTCCACTATGAGAACCTAGGATTCTGTTCTGTACTGTCCAAAATATCACACAGCTAAGCTTGCTGCATGTGTGTGCATGTGTGTGGGTGTACTCACGGCGGTGCACTGTCTCAGCAGGCAGGACTGCTTCATGCGTCCCGGCCCCCCGAACTTCTTCATGTCCTTGCAGAAGTGACACTCTCCACACTCGGAGCGCATGCAGGCCTGACAGCGCCGGCAACGGGTACGGCGCCGCCTCGCCCCCCCCAGAGCCTTACTGCCCGACATCACCTCTAAACTCTGCACGCTCTCTCTCTCACACACACACACACACGCGAGAGAGAGAGAGAGAGTGAATGCAACTGACCTAAAGGACAAATCTCACCTCCTGCATTTTAGAACTGTCTCATTTTGAAGCCAAATTCGCACGCACGCACACGATTAATTACTATCCAAATTTACAACCAGGGAATGGTTTGGATACCAGTTCTCCTCATGATTAATCACGTTTGTGCGTTTGTGTGTGTGTGTGTGTGTGTGTGTCTCAAACACACCGACCTGGTTATTCCAATAAAGCTCACAAAAGAGCTCAGGGAAAGAGAATGAACCTGTTTATCATGAAAGAGATCGGATTCATTATAACCCACTGCTGACCTTAGACTGACTGATGGGTAAAGAACTTTGTCTAAACAATTTAGGCACTTGTCCAGAAGCTGCACACGTTTAAAAATGTAAAATAAAAACACATTACCAGGACAAACTTTATAAAGTAAAAAGGCACGGATGATAAACTGAGTTTGATTTGTTTCAAACCTCAAAATTAAGCTCACTGATAATTAGACATTTCAGAACCTAACCTTCTCTATCCCAAGGGTGCCAATACTTCAGGAGCTTCCTGCATATACAGCCCCAATTCACAAAAATGTATAGGAAAAAATTTAAAGTTTAACATTTACTCTGACTTATTTCATTGCAGACGGTTCAGGCCCGTAACACATTCCAAAAAATTAGATACATCAAAACTAAATTATGTGATTTCAAACAGGTGATTCTAATCCTGATTTGGGAGAGTGTTTGATGAGTAAATCATCATGCTCAGAGGCATTCCCTCCAGTTGATCACCAAATGTTCCTCAAAGAATGATTACTGTAGATATTGCTGCCTCTACAGACCATAATATCATTAAACAATTCAGAATCTGGAGGAATTTCAGTAGTAAAAACTAAACCGAAGAGAGATTTTTCTCACCTCCCTTAGAACGGTCATTGATCAGTATCTGATAAGAGCACATGGGTAAGGGATTACTTTATCAAACCTCACAGTCAGCTCTAGAATACAGAGTTACATTCACAAATACCACATAAAACTTTACTGCTACAAAAACAAGCCTCGTGTTATCACCAGATCTGCAAGCTCCTCCCACTTCTCTGGGCTCAGAGGCATCTAGGATTGTGCTCAGCAATCAAGATTACAGACAAATAAGGAGAATCCAGACTGTTGTGAGAAACATGTCCACGCTTCATCATGGTACGGGTCAGGGTCCGGACCCTTGGTAAAGGTCTACAGGTAAAGGTTTACACGTCTGTAATGCAGCAATAATGCAGAAAAGAGACAACATAAACTGGCTTTAGGACAACATGTTTAACAGTGACGTCCCTGCATTTTATAACGAGACAAAACAAAACCACATGCTGCACACATTATGAAGTGATAAATGCTTTATTCTAAGATCTGGTGATTTCAATAGTGCTTTAACCTGAAATGAGTCGCTCCAAATTCAGGACTTCTGACTGAGCTGTGTGTAATGGCTTAGTTCCCACACTCTTTGTGTATCGGCTGAATGAAATGTGGTGTTTGATATTAAAGTTTAGAAATAAAAATGTGTTCGTGAATCTCTCCAAAATGGGATTTATACTCTGTTTACAGCAGCACTCTGGCTCCTTCATTCCCAGCTCCATGACTCAGCTCTTTCACATTTATTTCTTTTATTTCTTACTCACAGATCTAGAAGTCAAAATCAGATAAAGCTGAGACAGGATGGAAAACGCATATATCTATATATATAAAAAAATAAAAAAATAATAAAAAAAAAACAGTTATTGCTGACAGTACAAGTTATTGCATGGTTTTGTTTCTGGTTAACTTTATTGCATTTGTTAATAAACATCCATTCCTGCATTTCAGGCCTGCAACGCATTTAAAAAAAAAAAAAAAAAAAAAAAAGCTGGGACAGTAAAACATTTGCCACATGGAAAGTGTCGCCATTCTTTTTCACCAGATTTAAAAGTAGTCTTGAGAAAGAGGTTGTCCTATTTGTGCTTCTAAACTCTACACATATGCTCCATTGGGGACAGGTCAAGACTGCAGAGGGTCCAGTCCAGTATCCGTACCCTCTTCTTCCACAGTCATGCCTTTACAATGTGTGCAGAAGGTGCTTTTGTTTGCGTTTTGGCTCCTTCTTTTCCAGGGACGCCCATAGGTTTTAGATGTTGTCTCTAAAGTTTCAGTGTACTTTTCTGCAATCCTGCTGCATCACAGAAGTAGAAATGACTTTTAACAAAGTTCCAACCCCGTACCAGGATAGAGCCTGGCTTTTGGACCTTTTTCTGTAATCCTGATTGCTGAGCACAATCTCCACGTTTCCATGGTGACGGTCCATTCTAAATTTCTCCGAGCTTGTGGACCTGGTTATACCACAAGGCTTGTTTTTTTGTACAGTAAAGTTTTAAGTGATATTTGTGAATGTAACTCTGTATTGTAGAGCTTGATAAAAAGTTGATAAAGTAATTCCTTACCCATTGCTCCTATCAGATACTGATCAATGACAGTTCTAAGGGAGGGGAGGGAGATGACTACTAAACCCCAGTTTATGCTTTTTAGGACTGAAATTCCTCCAGATTGTGAATGGTTTAATGATATTATGGTTTTGTAGATTAAGAAATATCTACAGTAAATCTCTTCGCATCTTTATTAGTGAAACATCGTTTATAAACGTTTGGTTCCTCTGATCATCTTTACTCCTCAAAGACTCTCCCAAATCAGAATCACACCATTATTTTTATTCATTTATTTATTTAAAACTCATTACCACCTCTAAACCGTTCCGAACATTTTTTGGAATGTGCGCAGGTCTGAAATTCAGGAACGGATGTTTATTACCAAGAAACACGTTATTGAAACCTTTTTATTTCCATTTTCCAAGCTATTGTTTCCTGATTTGAGGTTGTAAAACTATTTTAAGAGCAGCTTTGTCTGGTCTAAGTGTTTATTTACCTAAACTAAGAGTTACGAAACCTCTTCATATTTTTCTTTGCATTCATTTACATTACTTAGCAGACAGCCTTATCCAGAGCAACTTACAACTCACACAGTCTTACAATCCAAGCAACAGTGGGTTAAGGGTATGATTAAGGACTCGTGTGGTGTCTTGGCAGAGGTGGGATTTGAACCCAGGACCATCATGTCCAAAGTCCAGTGCCTTAACCGCTAGGGTACCACAGTCCTGTTTGCACATTGGTGCACACGGGAGCCATGTCAAATCCATTATCTATATTTTTTTAAATACGTCTGATTAAGATTAAACAGGTTGAAAAGGCTCTCCCCATTTATTCTTATGATTACCGGTTCTTCTCTGCATTCAACCTCTGATCTGATCTTCTCCTCACCTTCTCATCCAGCATCAATCCACCTATCTAGCCCTTTATTTATCCTGTACATGCATAGCTGTACAAAAAAAAGCATCAATCAGTGCGCGAGATCAAATGAGGAAGCACAACCGAAACATATCATAAAGCCTGCAAGTCTCTACATTTTAATTCCATTAATTTAATTCTTCAAAGTAACCTTCTTAATCATGATAACCCAGATTTACACCCTGAATTTTACAGCATCGTATTAGCAAAATCCACATTTAGTTTACTGTGTGCTTCGGCAGGACATTTTAACAGACATATAGCTATAAGTGACAAGGTATAAATCTCGTTTTAGATATAAATAGGCGCAATAAAGCTATTAACTAAAATCACAGCAATACCTGGGATAGCAAGCATAACGTTAGCATGGAGCTACCAGTCTATCGAATTAGGATATGGATTCACAAAATAACACGCAGCTCGTCGACAATGATAAGTAGCACTAACTAAACAACGGGGGAACTTTGATAAGCAGAAATGTGCGCCTTAATTACCGGCACACGGACACAAACGTATAAAGACTGACGGCTAATACCACTCACATACACACCCCTAACGATGCGCAACGTAGTGTGGGTTAGCTTAGCACAGGTTAGCTTAGCACAGATCAGCTAAAGATTCAACTGCCATGGCGTGAAGGCGCACATTGGGCAGGGGTCACGCGAGCCTCGTGGACGGTTACCAAATGTCTAAAGCATACAGTATGAGGTTTCGGGTACAAACATTCATTCAAAGGCGAACAAATGTCGTTTAGTGTAAACATGCTAGCTTGAGATAATGGCTGCGTCCCAATCCGCATACTCCTCTACTAAAGAGTACGTAAAAATAGGAAGCGCAGCGAAGACGTGCTACCTGGTTTGACATACTACTTAGTAGGGTAGTATGCGGATTGGAACGCAGCCC
>JAUZST010003149.1:0-17398 GCA_034779995.1 Parotocinclus haroldoi
GTGTGTGTGTGTGTGTGTGTGTGTGTGTGTGTGTGTGTATATATATATATATATATATATATATATATATATATATTTCTTCCGGTTTTCTATAAATAATGACCAGTTATGCATTTCAGTGATTTACGTAAAACCACCAAGAACAGCTCTCTATTACTTTTCACTAGCACTAGATTTTTTCCATCGAGATGTGTAGAACTGTGACAGATATCTCCCTGATAAAGTAAACCTAACCAACTAGGTCTACAGTCATGGTTTTAACGTTTCCCTTGCTCTCAAACATCTTTTGTTTGTACTTTTTGCTCTCTCTCATTCTCTTTTCTTAGAACACAACAACTGGATATATGTGCCTCATCCACATCACTGCCAGGCCAAAAGAGGAAAGTAGAGACTCCGCCTCAGACCATAGATCAGGTACATGCGTGCTCTTGCTTGTTTCTGCTTTGTATTTCTATTATATATTACTGCTGTTTATTATTTTATTTACTTCATATTTATGGATGCCAGTCTGTGCTAATAAATCTCGCTTTGCTAAGTTTAATAATAATTAACTTCCCATATACTTTTGCATCATATATGATTAATATTCACTTGTTAACAATTGTTAACTTGTTAACCCTTGTCTTTTCCAGGGTTCT
Source organism: Parotocinclus haroldoi (assembly GCA_034779995.1). Lineage (NCBI taxonomy): Eukaryota > Metazoa > Chordata > Actinopteri > Siluriformes > Loricariidae > Parotocinclus > Parotocinclus haroldoi. The sequence goes on from JAUZST010003149.1 coordinate 639, forward strand.
GTGCTGCAGGTCATTACTGACTCACCTCAGATCAAGAGAGTAAAGGTCACAGGGTCGGAAACTCTTTCATCCATCACAGTGCCAGAAACTGTGACTATTTTGCTTCTTCCCTCTGGTACGTTTCATGTACACCTTTTTACTCCCTCATGGATGTCACACCTTAAATCCCATAGTATATTGAACAATAAAGTATCAATCATCCAGAAATGTGTGGCATATGATTCTCACTTGATCGTCATACTTCTGCCGGGGACACCTTTTTAAGTCAAAATTGTTCAGTCCTCCCAAGCTACTCAATTCAAGCTATGCAGTGTCCTTAGAAAACTGTTCAAATACTCCCTGAAACTCACAAATACACCCTGAAAATGAAAATAAATCAATTCCCAAGTTTTTTTTCGTATTATAATCAAGTGAAAAAAGCATTTCATATCAAACAAACAGGCTACCTGGCCCCCACTTAGTATTCATTAAAGTGATTCTCATTACTTCAGAAGAAATCCAGTAGCTGGAGGATTATATTGCCATTATAAGTGCCATGGTTGGAAATGTTCTTTCAGTAGTACTCTGAGATGAAGTTGCAAAGATGAAAAAGCAAACAATTCAAGAAAGACGGAACAAGATTTCAGCAGCTTTTACTATGCTTCGGGGTAACACTGAAAAAGTGGAAAGTGTGTGGCACGTTTAACAAACACTTAATTGTCCCATCCCTCAAACCAGTGTCTATACCAAGAAACCAGTGATATCTTTAAAGAACATGCAAGTCTTTGAGATTAAGTCTGTGCATGCAAACATTTAAAAAAGTCCCATTACTCTTTAAAGGGTCCCAGTATGATTGTGAGAATGTATGTGAGAAACTTCTATTTGCCCTGCACAAAAAACAAAATCCATTAGTATATTTGTTCTTTTCTTTCACAGAGGTAGTAAACCAGCTTATGGCTGGACCATTGGTGGGCGGAGCCATCCTCAGCCATCTTCCACACCTTACGCGTTATAAGAGTGAAGCTTGTGCACCTGTAGCTGTGCGACAGAATCTTGTACAGAGAGAGGATCTACAGCATGCAATGGACCAGGTTGTTTAAGAAATACCAAATGATTTCTTATTTGTTATATTTCCTTACATACCCTTATTTCCTTGGTACCATTGCACTCCCCTGTTTTCACCATAGACAATTGCAGTTTGCGTGCATCCCTCTATGAAATGGGCAGTGCCAAGCACTTCCCACAGCAAGTTTCTAACACCCTGGCTAACTCCCCAAATATTAAACATACAATAAATATGCACTACATCAACAACTGTTGTGGACACCCAAAAAAAATGACATCCAAAACATAAGGATTTTCTTTTGCTTTAGGTATACATGGGTATCTTTCTATTTACTATATTTAAGGACAGCAGGGCTGAAAGTTAATGACCAGGCTTGTTGGAAGCAGAAATCTATAAATATGTCATACCGAGATTCACTGGGGCATCAGTACAACACATTCTACTGCCACTTCTTGTGTATGGAGAAATGCATGTGTTATTTTCAATTTGTTACAAGTGTGTGTTTCTGAAATAGTAGAGCTCGATCATTAGGAGGGGCGTCCACAAAAGTTTGTCTATGCTGTGTATTTATACCTTCTAATCCAATATCCCAGCTGACTACATATTTAGCTGCCTCACGTTTATATAGCATTACATCATCGTATTGGAACGCGTTGTACAAACGTCTAGCTTATGTACTGCTTTACAAAGTCCCGTACAAAGTGATGCTGACCGACGATGTGAATCCATGTGTAGACCAATATGCAGCTCGGTCTAAAGTTTCTCTCGCTCGGGAAGTCTGCAGCATAAAATCACTCAGTGATAGCAAAAAAATGCGTTTATTGAATATTTTCACTATTGAAATTTCACTGACAAGTCTAGGATGATGGTGGCTTGATGCTCCGTGAGATTGGGGACTAGAAACCTGAGACACCCCTCTATGCAGAATCTTTCCACATCCTCTCCAGCTATAGACCTTCCTTTTCATGTTACTATTGGGGTTAATGCTAGGTCACAACATAGGGTTATCCCAGAATATCTTATGTAATTTATTGAATATGTTGAAATAGAAAAACAAAACAGACTATTTTTGCAACCACTGCTTTTCCTCACTACGTTTCCAAGCGCTCATCACTCCTGCCACGTGATTCCCTGAATCACGCACTGCCGACATGTATCGTCCTGAGTATCGCTTGCCAAGGGGGAAAATAGCAACACAAAATTCAATATGGTTTCTGGTGGTCTGCTGATTGTTTATTTATGCATATTTTCAAAATCCTTATTTGTAAATATCGTTAATCAGACCATCATGATGGGAGTACCTGTATGCAGAATGCATGGAATAATGATCAGGGCTTGATTTCAGCCCTTAACAACAGGTGTCTCGTAGGCGACGCAAAACTGTGATTTTTTTAAACATTTTAATTTTGACAGCTTTACCCAGTTTTATCCCAAAACAGTTCCAGCAAGTAAATATTTTTTTCACTAAACACTCACAGTAAGCAAACTTGCTTTGCTATTGCACAGATAATGGTATCTATGAGTCATAGTGTCCCTCGTAGAGTCAACTGCTCTAGTATCTGCATTGGGAGCGCCCTGTCAACAGTAAAGAGTTCTTACATTTATTGCATTGTTGGGTCAGACATACACAAAATGTATTTTATGTGTACTGTTTATACATTGCACAGCTTCAAGCGCACAATTGTACATAGATTTCTTTGCATAAAGGGACAGTGTTAATTTTGTGTGTGCAGTTTTACAGCAACAGTGAATGTAATCTGAAATCCAGTGTGTACATGTATGAATTGTCTAAACATTACATGAATGTATGTTTATTGTTTCTATATTGCATCAGATATTAGATAAAAAAATGTATCTGAAGTTATATCTAATATATAAATATGGATTTAAACATATTTTAGTATCGTAGTTAAACTACCTGATAAACCTCTGTCTGTTCATCATAATCTACCATGTTATGCAAACGTTTTGGCTTCCAAGGTCACACTTAACACAGCATTTGTGCGAAATGAAACCTTAGTTATGCAGATGATACACCGAGCCTAATTCTGTACTGTTCATAGACATTCAACCTTGTTCCCATTAGAACCCGTTTTAACCCAATTTCAAATATACTTTGACCTGGGTTGCCCGCATTTACACAAGATTAAGGCATTCAATTGTTTATTATAGTCTTTTTGTAGCAGTATCAATGTAAATGTATACTATTTTATTATTGTTAATTCATAATGTGGTTAAAGTCCAGAGTATAATGGTTAGAGCACAGATGTAATGTAAGTCCAGTACCAAAGCATGGAGAGAGAACTGGATTGAGTATAAATACAAAGAATAAAGGTGTTCAGGAGAGAAGTGCATTAGTCAATAAGAAAATATTATACTCTGGGAAGGTCAGAGACCCTGTTTACACCAGGTGGTTTCATGAGTCTTGAATATCAGGTTTGTATCCAGATTAGGAAAGCCATATAAAATGATCATGCATTGCTTGTGCATAAGTACATTTAAATCAGATTTAGTAAGAACGAGAAGTGTCCTGTGTCCATGTGAGTTTACTAATAATATTGAGGTTTACGAAGCACCGAGAGAAACCGAGGATGCTCTCACTACATCTGTCCCTCTCTTTCCCATTCACTCTTCCCTCTCTCTTGGGATTTTCAGGTTATTATATAATCTGCAGGCACCAGGGGTCCGTTATATACAGGAGACTCACAGAACATCTGGGTGAGGTGGACATTTGCTTACATATTGCAGCAATCGGACAATCCAGCTGACTGGAGACGCATTTGATTGATAAGTGTTAATGCACGTGGTTAAAGTCTTAGCAGGATACAATACAGAGACAATGTGTAAGATGTGTAAGTGAGGCTATAGACATCATAAATCAGGACGATCTACTTCGACTAGGTCATATGAGAGAAAAATACAAAGGCCAGATTATCACCAGTGGATTAAAAGCTGATTTTAATGGCAGCTACATGTATAAAGCAGCACTTTATATTCCAATACGCACAATAGATGAATTTATGATTAAAGGCCAGTTACATGTGACGCAAATGGTCGGGTTCGTAGAGTATAGGAATGCAAATGATTTATCACCGTGTGTAAAAACGAAACATCCCTCACCTCTCCTGAACTTATCTGAATAAGGATTACGCTGACTCCTTGTCAGTACAGCATTGTGGGGCTGAGGGTTTGTGCAAGTTACTGCACTGCCAGGACATTTCAGATTTCGCAATGACAACCTACGTCTGCTGTGCACTCTCCACATGGGCTCTAACACCAACAGATCAAAAAATGAAAACAGATATTAATAAATATTTTTATTTCTGTCTTTTAAGTTGCAAATCTTAGGGGTGGGGTGCAGCATGTTTGGAGCTTATCCTGGGATTCACAGGGCACAGGTGTACATGCATCCTGAACACATCCCAGCCTGAAGGTACCACCAGGATTTGAACTTGGGTCACAGTGGGCTGATGGTGGACTAACCACCGAAGCACCAAATAAATATTGATACAAGTATATTATTTCCTGAACATATGCAAGTCAGATGACATTTAGATGTGTTGCTGTGTTCTAGTCTAAATTGGCTTCACTGAGGGTGGTTTAATAAACCTCTATTATATATAAATGTTTAGTCATTTCTGATGAAAGCAATTGCAAAATAGAAGACGTCTATGCATGCAAAATCTATTTGCATTACAAGCCTGTGGTGCCCTAATGGTTAAGGTACTGGACTATGACCAGACAATCCCACCTCTGCCATAGCTGGGTCCCTGAGCAAGACCCTTAACCCACAACTGCTTGGATTGTAAGGCGGTCTGGATAAGGGGGTCTGCTAAATGACAATGTAAATGTACAACCCTTAGTGTTCAGGTCTAGAGACAAGTACGCACCTGTAATAGCCGCTGCTTCTATTAGAGAATGTGAAAAAGAATCTCTGACTGAAATCTTGCAAATCCCTCACTAATATTTCTTTCTTTATGTGCCCAAATGTGCTTGTAATTGCAGCAGATAAATGCATCAGTGATAAAAGGGGAGTAATAGTCAAAAAACTGTAGCAGAGAACTCTGGCATAATAGATCTTTTTAAATTGATCTGTACAAAACCTTATGCACAATACTGCTAGCTATATGTAACAGGAAGTATTAAATTAACATGTAATGCCATATTGTTGTGTTTCTCCCAAAGTGGCTGTTTTGTGCGCTCATTTCAAGTGTCATTTAAGTGTGTGGTTTGTGTGTGTCTATGAAAAAATGTCTCTGTGTACAATGAATTAAAAGCTTCTGTAGTTGCTTTGAGTTTGAGCTGTGTTTCATACAGCCGATTATCATTCCGGTTATAATGAAATAACAAACATAACATGCGGTACCTCGAGGTTTGGAGGGGTGCTGAGACTCTGGAACCTCTGATGTGCTGGAAACATCCAGGAAGTTCTCATCTAAGAAACAACCACAAAGCCCAACCCAAACTTTTTGTACCAGGACACTATTCACCAGATGGAGTACATCTGGACCTTTGGTCCTGGGGAGGCCTTGTCTGAATTCTAGAGTGTAAAAGCAGGGTACAAACTAAATTTATTTAGGTTCCGGGTGTCAGATATTCGGTTTCTGACACCATTGTACAAGTCCTGATATACAGGTCCTGGTGCCATGGTCAAGTCAAGTCTGATGCTCTGGGCTATGCTCTGTTTGGAAAAAGATGTACATCAGCCACCCTAGAGGATTAATAATGAATAGTAATGTATCAGTTAGGCTGGACTTATATACACATTTTTTAAATAAAAAAATAGGGAATATTTCTAAACATCAGAGAATCCAACGACAAGTTAAAGAAAATTCTTCTATGATGCAAAGAGATACAAAAAACAGCTGTTGTCAGCTGCTGCCACTAGACAACGGGTCTGCACCCAGACCATACGAAATTGGCTCCATTGAGCATTCCGTCTTTTGGATGGCATGCCTGGTAACCAATTGTATGCATTCCGTTATCTGCTGAACACTGTAAAACCCGTAGAAGGTGGGCTGATGAGCATCGTCATTGGTAAACTGTCCTCTGATGAGTCACGGTTCAGTTTGCAGCCTCACAATCATCGTGTCCTGATCTGGTGTGAACAAGAAACAAGTGAGAATCCACGTTTCATGCAAGAAAGGGATTCCATCTGTGGTGGTGGAATCATGGTTTGGGCTGGCATCAGCATTGGTGGTCGTACCAAGCTTCACATAATCAGAAACGGATCGTTGACTGCTGTCAGATAACGAGATGAGGTCCTGCATTCTATAGTGATAGCCTATGCTGAAGCAGTTGGAAACAACTTTCTTTTCATGGATGTTATTGCAAGGCCCCACCATGTGCATCTCATCAATAACATGCTTCAGGAGGCAGGAATCTAACCCATGGACTGGTCTTCTCCAGATCTGAATCCCATTCAACATGCTTTGGATGTACTGGGAAGACGTCTTCAAGTTTACATCACATTTGCATAATCAAACAACTTTCTTTTATTTACCATTTTGCTTTTCTGATGATCTTGTTTACTGAAATAAAATCAAATGCTTCTTTTTTTCCCTTTGTTTTTGATATATACACGGCTCATAAAATTAGGGAAAATTGAATTATGGGAGATTTGATTTCTAATTTTCCCCTAATTTTGTGGGTAGTATATTCAATATAGGGCACTAACGGGATCACACACTTTCCAGCCATGTATGTGAATATTTAATTTAGTTCAGTATCAATGCAGCTACTGAAGCTTCTCTTAATTTTACACCTCCACTGAATGTATTATTCAAGTGTTGTGGAAAAAGAAAACTACTCCAATTACCTATTGTCCCTTTAATGATTTGCAGAAAGATATACATTTATGTTTATATGCTACATTATGTTTACTTCTTCAACATGTTAACAAAAAAAAAAAAATTTAACCAAGGGTCAAAACTCTCAAATCAAACAGACATTACTCATGCTCATAGCTATGGTTTTTAGGTAATATTAAAAGTGTCTAATTAATACTTTTTAAAAATTTTATGCTATTCAAAATAATGAATCACCAACCGGACCAATTATATAGTTAAATGCATGATTTATCAAGGAACATGGAAACACTAGAGATTAAATTGTTACTTAATATAAGAAGACGCGCAAAAGAATAAAAGTTCTTGTTTATTTAGTTTTCTATATAGCACACGTCTTGCAACCCAGATTTAGCATTTTCTTTGCTTTAATGCGGGTATCACAATGGTTCTTACTGGATTAGGTGGTAAGAAAGTAATTCTCAGCTCTTTGCAGATGATGCGTACTTCAACATTTGTATCACCTTTGCAATTCCAAAGTATGGTATTTGAAAATTGTGTCCAGCATGGTATGTCATGAGGACAGATATGACCCTGGAAGTGTGCGAGATCGAAGTCCGTCGAATCCACTGGTCTGTTCATTTTTTTTGTTTGGTGAACTTTGACTCCTTCATGATCTTGGAACACAACAACATGAAAATTCGGAAATCCAGCTGTGATTTTGACTGCGTTTTGATCACCATCCACCAGCAGTTCTGCGTTTTCCTTCATCATGGATGGCAATGTATCCAGAAACGATATTGCATATTGCATGTTGGTTTTGAATACAGGATCAACCAAATCCACAAGGTGGCGCTTCACTGCCAGGTTTATATTAATCAGATGTTCAGTATCCAGGGTGGGGACTTCGTACTTTAGTCTGTCATAGATGCAAAATAATACAAATATTGGATAACGAACAAGTATTTTTGTGCCATTGATATGAGTTGTTTATCACATTTGTATTTTGGTTCATATAGTATTCAAACAAAAGATTACTTACATGTAGGCGGACATGCTGGTGCCAGTTAGCCTTGCAGTCTTGTCAGTGTGTATATAATGGTTTTCTTTTTTCCTGTAGAAAACTAGTCGTATTCATTAATATTATCAATGTGCTTTTTAGCAGCTTAAATATAATCATTTATTTATCTGTTTTCTGTAATTATTTACTATTACCCAAAGTCTTGCAATTAGCATCTAAGGCACCCAAGCAGTGTTTAGGGAGTTTTTCCTTTCCACTGTCGTCCTTGGCTGGTTCAATTTGCGATTGGCCTTATAATTTTATACAATGTTGTAATGTTGCTTTGAGACAATGCTCCACGAGTGAGTGCAATAGAGATGTATTTACTCTTTCCTGACAGATTCCTTTAAACTCTGTATGGGTTACATTTTCGGAGAACAGTGTGTGTTGTGTGTAGGGAGATGATCATCACATGTTGGGGCATATTAAATAACATATTAACGCCCCGGGGACTGCGGTAACCTAGCAGTTAAGGTACTGGACTCTGGACTTGATGGTCCAGGGCTCAAATCCCACCTCTGCTGAGCTGCCACAGATGCGTCCTTAAGCAAGGCCCTTAACCCTATATTGCTTGAATTGCACGACTGTATCAGTTATAAGTCTTTCTGGAAAAGGGCGTCCACTATGTGCCGTAAATGTAAACGCTTTGTGGAAAAACAGCCAGTTTTGTTGGTAGTCTGTTACTGAACTTACACTCGTTTACAGTTGGTAAGGTACAGTATGTAAGTTTACAGGTGTACGGGTTGGTAAGAAAGCTAACCATCCAATACAAGTGGCCTATATGCGAATACTGAGAATATTCTTTACTGTATTCTAATTCTAATGACTTGTAATACAATGGAAACGCGTCCATTATTCGTTGTTCTTATATATTAATTCATACGTCGTTATGATTGATATTATTTATTAATTCTATGATTGATTAGATGCTTACCTTTGATGATGACGATGAAGAGCTGATCAAGTGAAAAACTTCCCTCTTTAGAAGTTTCGCTTTCAATTCAGCGATCTCAGCACCGGAAAAGAAACTACACTGCTCACAAAAATAGAACATTTCAAAATGAAGTATTGAAGATTTTTAATAGCAGTGTAACTGAAAAAATATATAAAGCTCTCATACACTTATAATATATATATATTTCATCATCATCAAAGGTAAACATCTAATCAATCATAGAATTAATATAAGAACAACGAATAATGGACGCGTTTCCATATATAAAATACGGTTCCACTAAGAAAATAGGTTAAAAAAAAAGGCTTCATGTTTATTCGAAAACGTCTTATTTGTTAACTCCCTCACACTGATTATCTTTTTTTTGTTGTTGTTGTATTGGGAGGAGATTGGGGTTTATGGAATATTCTAAGAGCCTGTGACTGGCAGGGGCATTTAAAAATGCATTGGGGCCCAAAATCGTGTGTGACACTGATTACTGATTTTGACGATACCGATTAATTCGTTTTTATTTGGTGGGGTGGGGGGAATCAAGCACAGCCTTTTGCAATTAAAAGTAAAGAAATTGCCACTAGATAGCGCCAAAGTGCCATCTACCGACTCTTTCTACGACTGTTTTGCCATTGCTAGTCCAGAAGATTGCCACTAGGAGGAGACAAACCACTTTCTAACGTCTTTATACAATGTATAACGGTACATTTTGGATGGTCAGATTAGTCACTGTAAAGCTTGCCGGAAAACTTAAGCATTTTACTCAGTTTATACTCGTTTACATTTGCAATTCACAGTAAACAAATAATCTAGTAAAAAGATCATACAAAAGACCTGCATGTACATACAAACAATATTATTATTATTATTATTATTTTTTTTTATATATTATTATTAATTCTTAAAAGTATTGTTACAGTGCAAACACTGTTTTGCATCATTTTGATTGATTTGTGTCAGTTTTTAAACCGGTTCAGGGAACCACGACAGTCCGTACTGAAGCAGCCCAGGAAAAATGTAATGTGAAATTTTATAGTAAAACTGTAAATTGCTTGACAATTTTAATGTGAACTTTCACAGTTTGACCATAAAGATCACAGTTCTGCTATGAAGGATTTTGGCCATTTCTTGGTTATACTGTCAAAGTTTACAGTACATTTTTTTTGCTGGGAGCGCATGTGAAGGTAATTCTTGGTTCTTTGCACAGATGAACGTCAGTGCGAGAAGCAAAAGAATTTATTACCTGCTTCGGACATGATACATTATGAGGACGTATGTGAAAATGAAAGAAAGCCTGATGGATGTCCTTAGCATGCAGATTAAAACAACAACTTAATGTGATTAACTTAATCTCCTTGTGATCCTGGAACACACGAATCGCAGTTTTGGCTGACCAGCTGTGAATTTGAGTAGTGTTTGTCCTTGTTTGAGTAGTGTTTGTCCTTGTTTGAGTAGTGTTTCTGGTTGTTGTTATCCTCATCATGAATGGCAGGCCAACCAGAGCTGAAACGGCAACTTCAGGTTGCGGCTGAGTCTGTTCCTTCTCACTTTTCCAATTAAGAGCTGCTGAGTATCCAGGTTTCCAAGTTCAATTTCAGTTCTGTAATGTATACAACTTACATAAGACCATTTTACAATACAATTTATTTATTTAAGTTTGCCATTTTAGAATACTTACACGGCGTCCAATCCTATCTATCTGCACACAAACCTGTCTTTTTTGTTTTCCTTCTCCTAGAATAACGAGTACAATGAAAAGCTGCTGTACATCATGGGGTCAACGTTACAGGCTACAAACTAGCAGTGGTGGCCGTGGTTTCAAAGGGAATGTAATTATAAGCTTTTATGTGATAACAGTGTAATCAAGCCTTTGATTTCAGCTTCACATAACATGCAGAGAGAAATCAATGAATTCATGAACCACTTCTGTCGATTTGTTTTGAGTCAACATGGTTTGGCTTTGAGGGTGGGTTGAGTTAGGGGTGCTGTTGTACTCGAGTCTGGTGTTGGGGTAAGGTGGACTCGAAAAGTGTTATAAAAATTGCTGAGTCCAATGCGTATGTCTGAGGTGACGTTAATTATAAGTGCCTATGGTTGATGGATGCATTTAGTTGACATTGTGGTAACTTCTTAAGTCTGAGAGAAGGGAAACAGAATCAGCCCCTTCTTCACACTGATAAAATATCCAAATTCTAACTGAAGCAAATTCTCATTTGCAGTGCGTATATAGAAAAGCTTAATGCTCCTTTAAGATAGATAAGTTTTGAAAATGATCAGGGTTGGAATGTGGTCAACTCTGTGATGTAGATCCACGTTTTGCTATAATTATAACCATAGTTTTGTTTGGATATGCAAGTTTTTCCTCAAGACGTTGAGCGGTACTTGAGTAGATGGAAGCATCCATTTTATCTTCTGTCCTGACCCCCTGACCAGTCCCCATTGTAGAAGAACACGTCGGCAACATTGTGTTTCTACCACCATGAGTGCAGCTTAAATCAGATTGTGGTTAGGAAACAAGAGAACAAAGTGCACCAGCAGGTTTGTACGGACGTCCTGAGAGCAGGTGCTGGTCCACTGATGGTGAGAAGTTTTACCTTATAGTTGAATTGCTTCTGACTGGGAGCCAGCACACATTAAAAAGAACAGATCCCATTACTTGAAACAAAGATATATTTGTTTCGAAGTAAATCAACACCCTTGCTGCTAAATATTATAGGTTCAATTCAATTCAATTCAATTTTATTTTATGCATATAGCACTTTTTACAACAGAGCATTGTCTCAAAGCAGCTTTACAATATGACATTATCTTAAAAGACCAATCCCAAGTTGAACAAGTGGCAATGAAAAACTCTCTAAAGTGGTAGGAAGAAACCTCGGAAGGAGCAAGACTCAACAGGGGGCCCATCCTCCATAGGTGTTGGTTCGATAGCGTAATAAAAAAATAATCTAAAAAATAAATAAACTAATAAAAATGTATTATTTATTATTTCATGGTGTTATTTAACAATTGTGTTGTTTCCAAAGCTAATGTATTTTACGCTGAGAAGAAAGTGTGTGTGTGTGTGTGTGTGTGTGTGTGTGTGTGTGTGTATTAGTGTAAATAATGACCACAAACACAAGCCTGCATGATGAGCTCAGGCATTCTGAGAAACAAAAAGAATGTTTAGAGTGTGTGTGTGTGTGTGTGTGTGTGTGTGTGTGCATGCGTGTGTGTGTGTTTTATACATGTTTAATATCCTCGCAGGTTCACACGCTAAAGGCAGAAGCAAGAAGACTCCTGTGAGAACACAAGTAAGTCATAGAGGAATCCACTACATACTGGGTGCTGTTTATTACTTAAAACAGAACCAGTGTTGAGATTGGAGTGGTGACGCCTGTATATTAGGAATATATACACACTACTGTGCAAATGTTTTAGGCACCAGGAAGTACTTGTGGTCATTTCAAGTCATCCACCAGTCACAATCTATCAGTGAGGAAGAATGTAGTTTAGATCAGATTTTTCTTTTGCAAAAATACACTTGACAAATAGGTGAAACCTAAATCTTATCTATATTTGGTGTGACCATCCTCAGCTTTTCAAATAGCATTGCTCTCTCAGGTTCACCAACGTGCTCTTTGTGCAGCTACTTGGAGAACCCGATACAGTCATTCTGAAGACTTTGGTTGTCTCGCTTGCTTTTGTCTCCTCATGTAATCCATGACTGCCTAAATGATGTTCAGATTGTTGCTCCTTGGACTCCTTGTTCTTCTTTTAGCTGGAGATAGTTCTTATTACTGAGTGTTTTGGGGTCAGTGGTTTACCGGACAATTCAAAAAGTCAATTCAAATGTATTTCTGTTTTTTGTTTCAGCTCAACTATCTAGGCAAAGAGAATGAATTTGGGACCAAAACCGGGTCCTCAGGACACTGTTACTATTGCACCATTAGTAACAGTTATTATAATGTTTTCGGAAACCTGACCCACAGTACAATGCTATATATTTTGACTGAATGTTCATCGTGGTTTTTTCATTCACACAGGTTGAGTCTCTCATCATCATCATCATGTCAGTGTCTTCTTTATCAGGAAATAAAGACTCTGGACTAAGAAGCTCATCGCTAAGTAAGACTTCATCATTCTCCATGAATGAGATGTAAGATTCTTCTGGTATCTATCGGATTCAGTCTTTCATTTAAAAAATGGTTAAATATGGTTACAAACCATATCATAAACGTATCATGTGTTTAAATCATATGTTATATATATGTTATATGTTATATTCTTTATTTGTATTTAAAAATATATTAAAGCCAGTACAAACCAGCGTAGGTGTGAGAAGCAGGTGGTGTTGATGTTTTGAAACTGTGATGAATAAGGGTTAGTGATATTTATAGTAAACAGGTTCAGTATGATGGGCCACTTCCATGTTCGTCTCCCAAACGACAACAGGAAATAACAGGATTTTTTATTTTATCTCAATTTTAAAGGCAGTATTTCCTAGCATTTTACATACTTGTGAGGACTTTCCATTGACATCCTAATTACTAGAGCTGAATAATGCTACAGATTCACCTTACCCTAACCTCAGTAACCTAAAGCAAATCTTTTGTTTTTTTCAAATAAAAGTTGCTGTTTTGTAACATAAAAATGGTCCAGTCAAATTTACCGGGTTTTCCTATCAGAAATATAGCAAGACAAGATACACACACCTGGTAAGGTTCAGGACATTGAGGTTTGAGACTGTGAACTGGTTATAGCACCATGGAACCCCAGCACTACCAAGCTGACACTGTTGGGCCACTGAGCAAATTCCTGTGCCCACAATTGCTTGCACTGCACCCTGTAAGATAATATCAGCTGTAAGTTGCTCTGGATGAGGGCATCTCTTCAATATTTAAATGTGTGTATTTTGTTCTCAGAAAAAACTTCACGGTGTCATGTTTGGATTTGGAGAATTTCCTCTCAATGAAGGTTAAACTGCGTCAGGAGGGCTTCTTGGATTTGAATATGAAAGCCAGCTTGGATTTCGCAATCCAGACCGTGGAGAACTTTCCCGTTTCCAAGCGACGAGACGTCTCCATCACTCTGGAAGGCGAGAGGCAGCTGGTTCGGTTCACAGCAGGGAACCCCGTGCTGTTTTACACGGTGCGTTTAGGTCAGAAAGGTCCAGAGCTTCATCAGAAAGTCCAGGTTGGTTCCCGTCTCACTCCTGCATGCCTGAGTGAGTCTCACTTTGCTGGGCATCGCTGCAGAGACGAGCTGGAAAGCTGCATGGAGCAAGCGAGGCGAATTTTAAGTTCTGAGACCGAATCGAATCCGTCTTCGGCAACTGAACTGGAACTAAAGATATTTTGTGGAGAGTTTCATCTCACCTTCGCAACCCAGCAACCTCAGCGCAGCCTTTTCGTCCACACTCATCGCAGGGTGTGCTTCGGCAAAACGCTGAATCTGGAGAAGCTCCTGGAGACCAAGACGCACTTGGAGAGAAGCGGCGAGATGAAGGAAGGCCTGCTGGCATGTTTCCAAACACTTGTTGATTAACTACAGCCATTTTCAGGAGGAAAACGCTCGCATCGTCATGCAGAGCGACGGAGAGATGATCGAGCTCGTCTGCGGACGGAACGACTACCAGAGCACCCAGCACTTCATCTTTACGGATGGCACCAAGCAAGCACACAGCCACCGGGTTCAGGACATGGAGATGTGGGAGTATGACTGAGTACAATGTTCTAAATGGTCATCTATGCACAACTAAGAAGCTCGAAAGCTACAATTTCGCACCTGCTTCATTTATCAGTCACTTCAGCTTAACCAGGCAGAACATGTCACGTCAATTTCAGAAAAAGTCGATTTTTTATCGCAGCCATGTCCAGTACACAGTTGGGGCTAAGCATTGTTTCCTAGGGCCACAGTGCAATATTTAATAGATAATATTTAAATTTATTAACACTCTGGTAAAGATGAGTAAAGGGTTATAAGAGATTCTCCCTTGAAAAAGTTTGTCACTTTTATTGTCACATGCTAGAATTATTGGCACCGCTATAAATTCCAAGAAACAACATGCATTTAATTGTTAGTCAGAGTGTCTAGAAACTTTCATGCAGTAATCCACGACTTCCTGTCTCACTGGGGTGTATATATATTTCTCACAAAAATGATCAGTGCAATCAACTGAAACTGTGACAAACGTACCACACACAGGGAGGAGGATGGTAAGAGAGGCAAAGGCAATTTCCATCATCACCGTTTGAGAGTAGCGGAAAAGTCTTGGGGTCACCATGGCTCCAGAAGTACCATTAGATGAAACCTCCAACCCAAATGGAAGGCACTTGGAAGGCTTACCAGAATAAAACATTTCCTGTCATCCAGCCATTTACATTCACTGCATTTAGCAGACAACCTTATGCAGAGTGGACTTAATTCATCTATTATCTTCCTCTCAATCCACACAGGGCCAGTCGGTGCCCACCCGGCAACTCTGGGCACAAGGGCAGAACTCAAAGGTATTTGAGTGTGTGTAAAGTATAAAGCATTGCCGCAAAAAATGACGGTGCTAGAGCCATAAATCCTGTGGCTACGGATTAATACTATATGAATTATTTTCTTCTAATCTTCCACATAGCATATAGCAACGTTCAATACGTAATAAAGTCTAAATTCAGTGAAACCCTGTAATCTGAATGTAGCTTGTTGCTGGAAATGGTTTGGTTAAGGAAGATTCAGAAATATAGTGCCCAGTATCTGCACTTGCTTTTAGTAAAATCTCTACCTCATTCTGGCACCTTCAAAACCCACTGTTGTTTTAATGATGTCAACATAATATACTGCTCACAAAAATGAGGGGTTATTGCATTTTGAAATATCCCCTCATGTTTGTGAGCAGTATATAATGGTTCATGAGACTGTTCTGCTTTCTCTCTCTTGCCCTTGTGTGTGTGTTTTGTCTACATAGAAAACTTGCACATCTTTGTCCAGTGTTTATTTTACAGAACGTTCAAATTCAGCCCTTGTTTGTCATTGTGTGTCTTTCTGGGCCTTTGCTTTTTATTATTGTAATTTTTTTTGTAAGAGCTTATTCTGATACTTAGATTTTTATGTTTCATAGGAATAAACACTTCCTAGGGTGAGTCTATAATTATAGTTGTGGTGTGCGTGCGTGCCAGTGCGTGCCACATGAATGCAAATAAAAAATACAAAAATATCCTCTGGCAATTCACATTGTGTTTTGTCACTGGTTTCTCCTGGTATAATCACAGTGTAGCGTCTTATGGATGGAAATAGAAGGTGCAGGTAGAAGCAAAATGCCATTCCCTCTCAGCTTCCCTTACTGAAGTCTCAGCATGTTTTGTATCGTAATCTCCTCAGTGTTAAGAGTTGGCTGGAGGTTTCTGATGGGTCCCAGCATGCCCTGCAGGACTGAGGTAAGTGTCATCCTAAACAGTAGTGTAATGTATATTTAATATAACACAACAGAAGTCATGGCTCATATATACTTGGCTGATTTGTGTGTCATTACAACATGAATCTGAAGGTAATGTAATTAAAAAGATCAACTAATGTCCACCTGCAGGTCCTAAGAATGATATTAGGAAATAAATACATTTACATATTACGTATTACAATTATTATATGCATCTAATTCTGTGCAAATGGCAGAAATCAAGTTGAAGCAAACTCTTGCGACACCTGTTGACAGAAAAGTTTATCACAGTCTTAAAATGCATAAATCAGCAAAACAATTTTCCACATCCAGTTTTGATTTTTGTTTCAGGCTTTACAAAAGATACAAGGATACAAATTGCTGTACAGTAATGTATGTATGTACTAAATTATTACATATTGTGTTTTAATTAATATCATAGCTTTAAATAAAACACTATATGACTATGGTAATTGTCAGTGACCTGTTCACTGAACGTAATGCACCAGATTTTAAAC
>JAUZST010003150.1:0-17398 GCA_034779995.1 Parotocinclus haroldoi
AAAATGATACATTCTCTCAGTTTAAACTTTTGATCTGTGATTTGTGTTCTATTCTGAATAAAATATTAGATGTTGGCCACATCATTGCATTCAGTTTTTTTTTACAATTTGTTTAGTGTCCTAACTTTTGTGGAATCCAGTTTGTATTAGCGTCAAGTGCAAAAGCAAGAACCTTTCATGCTATGGGGATGTGTCAGTGCCCTTAGCAAGGGATGCTGCCTTCAAGTTGTCATCCAGGAATGTCCATGCATTTTTCAACAAGATAATGTAAAACAAGACAAACCAAAAAAGGACAAAACTGAAATATGTAACTGAACTATGCACCTTTGTCTCTGAAGGACCCATACTGCTTTTTTAAGCAAATCATGATGATAATAAGCTGATGATACTGCCTGTTTAAAAGAATCATTATTTGTTTTTTTTTTAACCAGGTTAATAATACTACACCTCCCAGATTTTTGTGTGTTGCAAGCCTGAAACACAGGAATGGATGTTTATTAACAAATGAATTGAAGTTGACCAGAAAAGCATGAAATATATTGTGTTCACACGGTCTGCAATGATATAAAAGTCAGAGTAATGTACGGAATGCTTGCATTTTATTTTTATCTGCTTTTGGGGTTGAAAAAGAGAGGTGTGGCGTGTAGGAGTGTAGTCTACTGTACTATCGCTCTGAAGTTACAGGGTTCAAATACCACCTCTTTAATGGAGCAAGAAACAAACGAAAATCATTTAATTCACACAAACTTAAATCAAAACATCCTGTCCACCCTGGACAGGCTAGAGAATCTGGAATCTGACTTGGCAGACGATGGTTGCAGGCACCCTTACCAAGATGCTATCACTTACGCAGGTTGAACAAGGGTGACATAGGTGTGTTATAATCTCACTGGTAATAATTCTAAATAAATAAATATAATTTTAGTTAAGTGTGTAGTATGAGCACATGTGCAAACCAAAATCCATAGTCCTGTTCCACATTTCCTTCAACTTAAGCTTTCTGTGCACAGATAAAGGCAATCTGCTTTTTCTGCTTTACGCCCACTTATGCTGGTCAGGGATTTGAGGGGAGGTTCTGGAGCTTAACCCAGAATTCATGCAGAGGTATATCCTGGACAGTTTGCTAATCCATTACATGGTTCCAAAAATGCACCAACATTGTGTAAGAACCACTGGGGATACAATAAAGACATGGTTTCATCACCTGTGGAACAAAAAAACCCTGATGATAGTTTGGTGATAAGTTCTCTGTGATCTAAACAGTCCCTGATTGGTTTGAGCATGATTGATTTGTTTTGCAAGATCTTCATAAAATATAAAAGCTTTGACAGAATCTTTGATTTATCAATGCTTCTGCCAACAATAAGATTAAAAACACAACGGTAAAAAATGAATGTGGGTCAAAGCCATAAGTCACCATAAGTCGATGTTCTTTCTCACTAAATTTCCCAAGCAAAAATGAATAGATATTAAGGTTTATTTTAAACTCCACATATAACTGTCTAAAACTGGAAAAGATAAGCTGACACAATGTGGGAGCAGCTAGTCTTAAACCTTACTCTACCTAAACCTTACTCTTCCCTAAAACACCTTTAGTTTTGTTTTCTTCAATGCTTAAGTAAAGCAAAAGTAAAGCAAAACAAGAAACTCTAGAAGAAAGAAACTATAAGAAATAAGTTCTTTTTTTAATCACACAAATACACATAAAACAAGATAGTATTTGATACACTTAATTGTATACTTCATTAACCCCCAAACACACACAAATCATTTTAATATAATACAAATAGCTTTAATACATATAATTTTTAGATGTCAGCTCAAATTGCGTATCAATAAGTTAAATTTCACTAATAAAATAGGACTGTTGCCTCACAGCTCCACACGTTTGAAACCTTGTCTTGTATGGCGTATGCATTTTCCTCTTATGTCTGCGTTTGTTTGGCAGGATACTCTGGTTTCCTCCAGGGTGTCCAAGTTTGAATAAATGTGTGTGTGTGTGTGCATGTGCCCTGGCCCCAGCTCCCCACTCTGAACTGGATTAAGTAGGGTATGAACATGAGTTAATAAATATATCTATTTAACCATACTTTATCTTACTAAAAGTTGGGCTAGACCTGATAAATAATTAGCCTTAAAGGAGCCCTCCTCTCCTTAATGTAGTTATGTTCAACATGCACAGCTTAATACTAGAGACTGCAATTTTCTTGACTCATTCAGATTTCCGATTTTTTAAACATTCCGGTCTTGGCCAATATAGATTTTTTTCTGTCTATACATAACAGCATGCAGATCATTTTTGTTCGGAAAGATAGCAGCAGTTGAATGCATGTTTCTGGCTCTATACTTTCAGCAGAGTTAACTATAGCTTTGTCCACATATTCAGCAAGGTGATGTTGTTTTAAATGTATTTTTATTGTTATTGGTTTTTTAAGAATCCTATTGGGCTGATTTATTAGCACTTCTATGTTTAAATAATGAAAGCTCCAACTCACAAATGTATGGTGTTTCATTAGGGTCAGTGTTAGGCTCACTTTTACTTTCACTGGGCATGCTCTTGCATGGCATAATTATTCACAAATATAGTGTGGGTTTACATTGCTAGGTTTGTATATGTCTATATAGTTGTATACCAGCCAAATGACTTACTTACTTTCAGTAAGACTGGGGATCCACTTAAATCAGATAAAGCCAAAGTGTTATTAGTGTAAAGCCAAGACTGCAAGATATAGTTTAAAGACATGTTTAAATCCGTGTTAAACCTCAGTGACTATTCAGTAAAACCTAGTCATCTGTAAAAACAGCTTTTACATTTGATTCAGACCTATCTGTTGGCACACACATTAGCAGTATTTCTAGAATTGATTTCTTCCTGCTTCATGACATTGCTAAACTAAGAAATATAATCTCTTTTAAAGAGAAACTATGTCATGTGTTTGGATTATATTATTGCTCTGCTGACTGAAAGCTCTAGTAACTTCAGTATATTAACAAGTTCAAAACACAGCCACTCTTCCCTGACTGCCTATCAAAGTCAGCATAGATTTAAAATGCATTTATTAGCATATACACCCCAACATGCAAGGCCATACAATACCTGAGTGAATTAGAAGAGCTTTAAAATCCAACAAGTACATTTTATTTACAGGATGCAGGACTCCTTCAGTTCCCAGAATTGTCACATCTGTGGGAAGGGCATTCTTGTTCACGGCTTCCCTGTCATGGAATAACCTGCCTAACCTTGTTTGAGATTCAAACACTCTATCTATTTAGGCTTAGTTAAAATATCCTTATTTACACAGGCTTTTTATTTATTTCTTAACACTAGGATGCGTGGTTCCCTGCAAGGCCCTTTAGCTAGAAAACCAGCAGGAGCTGCTGGGCTGTGCTAGGCTCCAGTCCACTTTGAACTGGGCTTGTGCATCCCTGCCTTAGATTAAGGGCAGAGCCATGGGTTCATTGTCTTAGAGTTTTGTGTTGATCACAGATTTTGGGTTACTGCCATTTGCTTTCCACATAAGATATGAGTAATCTTATGTGAGAGGCAAATGGCAGTAACCCAAAATTGCTGAATGTGGGGGAGATGGGTTAGTAATGTTTCAAGATAGTCCTGATGGTAAGGACACCTTCTGGTTATCCCATTTTAGATATGATTTTATAGTTAGTGCTACTCAGCACAGCTGTGTTCTGTTTATTGACTGTGTCCTCTTAAGATACAATCTATCCCAAGAACTACATATTCTGTTGTCTCTCGAAGCAGTTCTTCTCTCCCAAGTTTTATCATTTACACCACTTCCCAGACCAGTGGATACCACACCACCAAAAGTGCTACATGTTAGATGATATTGAGAATCTGCAGTGACTTCACTGACACAAAACACTTCTTTATTCTATGTGTGTATGCATGTGTGTGTGCATGTGTGTGTGTGTATGTTTGTGTGTGTGTGTGTGTGCAATCTAAAATATTCAACCCTCTTACTTTACAAGGTACCACGGTAATGTGTACAGGACAGCTGTTTATTTAAATAACAAAAGGGGAAATTACATATCTGAATAGACCCAGCAAGTAAAGGGTGATCTTTTAGGCTATGTCTAGAACATGGTTGCCATCTTCAAAGCTGCCATATTGGATCAAGGGCAAGTTTTTCCAGTGGGAATGTGTCATGTATCATATCAAAGACGACCAGAATTGTCACAGAAATCGATTGCAGCAATCAGATTTGCAATATGACTGGTTAAAAGTTATCAACACAGACAGTTCAGGACTTTTCTTGTTACAGGTAACTAAAGATAGAACTGATGATTCTAATGTCCAGGGAACTCAACTGCCACATCATAGCCACATACTTTAGCAACCGACACCCAGAAAGACACACAGCACTCTTGCATCCCTCATAACCAAATTCCGAGAAACCAGTGGACAACAAGCCACATAGTGATTGTCTGAAGACCAACAAACCTCAACAATAGTTTTGGCAACCTTTGCGAAAAGTCAGTGACGCAGCAAACAACGTGTCTTGTGACATTTGACTCAGCCTGTGTCCTGTGACTTTTGACTCACCCTGTATATATTTATAATTTAAGTTTAGAGGAAAAAAGCTCTAGTTCTTTGGGAACATGTTTATACTCAATATTATTCAATCCCCAACCTCAGTTGATGAAGCATTCATTTGCCATGATAACCTCTGATAAGTGATTTTGGTAAGTGTCCACAAGCTTCTGATACATCTATTGTGGAATCTCTGCCTATACTTGTCATGCAGTTTCATGCCGTTTAGATGACTTTCATGCTGAAGCTACTTTATGTAACTGTCGCCAAAGAGTTTCTATGGGATTTCAATCTGGAAATTAAGAAGCCACTCTAGAACATTCCAGGACTGATGCCTTAACCAAGCTTTGGTTGACTTGGACGAGTGCTTGGAATCATTGTCTTGCTGAAGAATCACCACAGAAGGCATAACATTCCTCTTCAAAGTGGTTCATGTGTGAATACATGATACCAATCACACGGAAAAAATGACCAGATGCAATACAACATCCTCACATCATCACTGACCCACTTCCATGCTTGACTGTAAGCCTCACCTTTCTTGCACCAGACAACCTGCTAATACATATGGCCAAACAGTTGTTTTGTAACTCCATACCTACCCAAATTGAACCTGGCATATTCTAGCCAACACTTATTGTGCTTCTTGGTCAAGAGTGGCATGCATCACGGAATCCAGCCATAAAGTCACTGGTTGTTAAGCAATCTTATAACAGATGACTGACTGATTTGTTCCAACCTTCATCAGGTCAACCAGTATGTGTTTAGCAGTAGAGCAAGGTTTTTTTCATTCAAGATGCAGTTGATGCTTATGATGCCACTATGCCTTAATGTTGGGATTTCTATGCATTGCACCCAATGGTGTCTCTAGAAATGTTCAAGGTATTGGACATCTTCTTATACCGTTGTATACCATTATCTCATCCTTAAGTTGTTGTGATAGCTTCCCCATGGCAGTATTAGCTTCGTTAATTATATCTATGCCAACATTTGAAAATAAGAATCGTGACAAAATGTGTTGCAATTTTGGCAAGTATATAAAAAGTCAACTTTAATGTGAAATACACGTTAAGTGATTTACACACACGTGAAATTGAGGCACACATGATGTACAGTGGGATAGGTTGTTGTGCATGACAGATATGGCTCTCCTGCCACTCAGAACTGTACACAAAAGCTAAAAGAAATTAAGCTAATGTTACCCTGTGACTTATCAAGGTAGGTTGATGGGACTGCGTTGGCCTAGCGGTTAAAGGACTGGACTATGGACCAGAAGGTCCAGGGTTCAAATTCCACCTCTGCTGAGCTGCCACTGTTGGGTACTTGAGCAAATGCATGGCTGTGGAAGAGGAGGGTATGGCTATTGGACCTGACCTGTCCCCAATACTAAATGTGTGGAGAATTTTAAACTGAAAAACAACAACCCTGTACTGTTGCATATCTTAAGATGTGTTGGCAGCAAGAATGGAACAAAACTAAAAACAAAAACTAAAACTAAATTGGTGTCCTTGGTGTCCCGTCTACAATATTATATAGTATATAGTATATATACACACACAATTTCAAATAAGACTCCAAAAATGGGCCAGACAAAATTGTTGGCACCGTCAATTTTAAAATTTGGTTGCACACCCTTATGAAACAATAACTGAAATCAATCGCTTCCTATAACCATCAACAAGTGCCTTTCACCTCTCAATTGGAATTTTGGGCCACTCTTCTTTTGCAAACTTTAAGATCTCTCCACAGTTCTTCAATGGGATTTAGATCCGGACTCATTGCTGGCCACTTCAGAACTCTCCAGTGCTTTGTTTCCATCCATTTCTGGGTGATTTTTGCGGTCATTGTCCTGCTAGAAGACCCATTACCTAGGAAGCTGCCTTTCCCAGCTTTCTGACACTGGGAACTGCATTGTGACCCAAGGGTTATAGCCATAAAAGATTCTGCTAACCATTTTCAGTCTCAGACTAACAACACAGTAAGACCGAAGGTACCATTAACCATTAAAGTCCTCGGGGGTTATGACCCAAGTTTTACAGCTACAAATAACTGTACAGCTACAACAAACTGTATCCCTTGGCACAAGCCATAAGGCACATTGCTAATCTTCTGAGCAACATCTACAGGGAATATCAGTAATTATCCAGCAACATTTTTTATCTATGTTTTCCATAGTAGGGTGTAGTTCAGGCAATAGATTACTAGAGAGAAAAAAAACAAAGACAGAATGTGGATTTAACATACAGCAAATTGTAAGCTGTAAACTAGTACTGATATTTTAAATATAGGAAACCAATATATTTAACCAGTCTATTTCATGCAAAGTTCATGGGCACTTTTTTGGATTTTGGCTGCACCTCTCCTGCTCTTGCAGACTCTGCTAATGTTCCTCACAAAACACTTCTTCAAGAGCACTATTTTAGTACTGTTTGTAATGCCCCTTTAACATTGTGATTTCCCCTTGAAGGAGTCCTGTTTTTATCTGTAATGTATTATTGGTGGTAAAATCTGATGGTGGTGGTGGTCAAGTCAGTTTCTTGACACGGGGAAGCATGTGGGTTAAGATAAATGACACTTAATTTTTTTATTAATTCCCCATTGATTATCTTTTTTTGATTTAGTGCTCAAAGTGACTGGATTAACTGATTGCACTAAGAAACTCTGAAGCATGTCATAATAAGAGAGCATAATATCAGTGTTAAGAGCCATTGTGGCATTTTGTGAAAATTGTGAATAAATTAGAAACATCTGTATCAATATTTAGAGGTGTAAAGCACCAAAAAATACTCCATAGAGCACTGACATATATGATTTATTTACATACAAAGAGATACATTTTTTACATTTTTTTAAATGCAAGTGCTAAACAGTAGTCTTATTTGAAAAATACATTTTGCTTTGTGGACAAAGATTATTTCTAAAGCTTTATGATCTGATCTGTTTTTCCCTTTTTCTGTGTTGTGTGTAATTACTGTTCATTTTGATTAACTCTGGGTCTGATCTCACAGCATTCTTAGTTTTGAGCACTGTTTGAACTGTTTCGAGGAAATTGTTCAGAGGAAGAGTCAGAGGTTTTATGAATGTAGTTGTACATTGAATTTTGTGTTTACCGTTTAGAGAAACGGATGGATGGTTTCAAGGAATGTGTCTTTTCAATTGAGAAAAACTGTAATTCCCTAATGAGCTGTGCCTTGGTTTATGTTAGAGACAGTTACAAATAGCTGACTAAACAGACTAACTAAAGTCCCGCTGCATGGCAGCTATTGTTTCCTTTGCCTAAGAGGGTGAGGGTAAGTTGTTTATGTAACAGTAAAACAAATTAATAAATGTGCTTGATAAGGTTCTTCAGCTAGCTAGAATATGACTTTATTTGTAACATTTTAGTCATGAAGTAACAAACAAACTGGGAGAATCCAGTAGACATAGTTGTCTGGTGAAAAAAACCCATTTATTTTACGGTTGAATATATGGGTTAGCCTGTCTATGTGGAGACACTGCGTTGTAATTTAAAACCTGCTGAAGGCTGAGTCTACGCAATGACTCTCACATGTACACATACACACACACACACACACAGATACTGTACATTCTGACTCAGAGTGCACAACCCAGTGCTTATGAAAGCACACAGCAAGTTCTGCACTCTGGATACAATGACTGGATGCTTCCCTTTGACCAGGTCTGTCCCAGTGTGTGCGTGTGTTTGTGTGTGTGTGTGTGTGTGCACCGTGTGGGGGGAACTGCTGCCTTGCCGGCAGATGAGGAGTTACAGTACTCAGAGCAGTGTGTTTTAGAAAGCAACACTCAGCCATGAGTCGTGCATGGGCACTCTTTTGATTGTAGCTTCATTGTGAGGACTAGCTGGCATAGAGCATGGACATCCTTTGGAACCAGGATTTTTTTCAACCAGCAGAGGAGAATAAGCTACAAATGAATTTGAATTTGTTGGTTTTCTAAGGTTCTAACAAGTTAAAAGGAACATCCTGTGGAATGGATATCAGGTAATCACTGAAATGTATACTCAAAGTCTACAGTTAGAGCAAGGTTAAAGAGTTACAAATAATGTTTTCTGGGGCTTTTAGTTATTTTTGAATGAATCTGGTTAATTTCCTTCTTCCAGTTAAATGTTTGAATACATAATGTTGTTTAATTATATGAGTGTCATTGTTCGTCTTGTATATTATTTCAATATGTTTTTAATACCAGTTACACTCAGGTGAACCCGTGATAAATGAAAACATTACCTGCATGACCCATTACGTGTCTTCTCAGGAAATTTCAAATGGTTTTACTGAAACACTGGAAGCTACATAAACTCTTTTATTGCTCCTCTCTGTGTCTCATTCTATTCTTCCCTTTCGTTCTGCATTTTGCTGTTGTATTTGGATATGGGGATTTATTAGGTGGGGGTGGGGGTAGGGGTTCAGGCAACATGGAGGGGCGGGATAAATTCTGTGCTCCAGAAGCTGTGGCCATGGCAAACAACAGCACAGCTTTTTGTCTGCCAGATAATTTGAGTTCAAACTGGGTAGTGGAAAAAGGATGAAAAGTTACTGTGTACGTTGCATGAGATCCTGCAAAGGATTGCAAACCCTTCATCATTCTTGCCTTCATTCATTGTAAGCATAAACCTAAATCATCAGAATCCTGCACAAGTATTGTATAATACCAGCTGGGGCTTGCTCCAGCAGCATTCCAGCATGCTACGTACTGTATTGTACCATACGATTTCTTAAGAAAAAAAAACACGATTCTGGAAATGATTTCACCTATGTGGAGAGAAGATCAACAAGAGCCAGCTGCAGTTTTTGCTCAATCATTCATCATCTTTAGGCCGATATGAGCACTGTACATGTGACATGTAAAATATGTGTAGGCTTGCTGGTGACTAAACTGTGTTTTACAATATGCAGTCTGTTTTTATTATTACATTTTGTAGTAGTATGTCAACAGTGTGGTAGCAGTAGTTTTATTGTTGTCACTGAATGAGAATGTTTTCTGAAAATGCTATGTTCCATACATGCCATAAAGGAAACAGCCATGAAGGAATATACTGTATATCGGAACCATGTTATCTTTTAAAGTGGCAACACTTACCAAGAGCCCTTCTCCTGGCAAGTTACAGCCTTCTAGCAATGATTGATTGTGTAAACCATTCTTCAGTTTGAATGTTCCAATGTTCCAGTGCACAGCAAAATAGCTTATAAACCCGTATTCTGCAATTATAGGATATTCTTACATTTCAAGGGTGGAGCCGTTACATGACACGATTCACATGCACACATTCATATGCACATTCACCATGGTACAATGATGTTCAGCAGGTAAAACTTTCACCCTGTGGTCCTGCAGATCCAGGCAGCACCCCTATGTCTTTCCATGTGTTCCCCATATGACAGTGCATTTACACTGGCATGCTGTAGTTCAGCACTAACCTCAAGCTCCTTTCTTGTTTTCGTTCAGTAAAACATGCATTAAATCCAGGGGCTCTTCTAAACCATTTGAAGTGGGAGGGCCACCCACCCCAGGACTATCACTGCTTGGTCCCAAAATGTGTTTGCCTGGCTTCCATGCAGTCGTTCTACAGCCTAAAATAGTCTAACAATGAAGCGCTCAAATACCGACCAAGATGTTGTTCACTGTGGATAAGCTAGCATTTCATGACTTAAGCCGCTCTCTAAGTGTAGCTTTCATACTGGTATAGCAATGAATTTTTATTCAGAATATGTCTTTATATCTTTTTCTCATTCCTTTTTCTCATCTTTTCTCTTACCCACTGAGGAAATTTGTCCCAGCCACAGTTAGAAATAGTTTAGACAGCATAGGCTAAAAATCAGGAAGAAACTATAACTAAGCCTTCAAACAGGACACCAGGTGCTGTGAGTCACAGCATGGCAGTGCAGAGCACAACATCAAATTGTTAGCAGACCAAGAGGGTATAAGTGCCATGCAACAGGAAGCGTTAAATCACTAACAGACAAACTATGCTTTCCAGAGGGGACATTTTTACAGGAAGTAGTCTGAATTATGCCGTAACAGTAAGGAAGAGCTTGGGACTTAATTGTATTTCAAAAATAATTTCCCGTAAGATATTTAAGACATATTAAAATATTGTTGTAAACCAATATTTACAACATTATAAAAAACGTTGTCTGCTCTGACTCAAGGAAACATTGTTCCCCCTCATTTTAACCCTTGTCCAAACAATTGAGAGTTAACAGCCTTCCTTAAGAGCCCAACAGTATCAGCTTGGCAGGCAGTGCTGGGGATTAAGCTCTATACCTTCTGGTCAGTAGTTGAGTACCTTAACCGCACAGCCCCCACTGCCAAGTAGGGTGATTCAAATTCTGTTTATACAAGCATAATCGTACAGTACCAGTCAAAAGTTTATACACACGTTCTACTTCAGTGGTTTTTCATTATGCTATAATGTTCTGCATTGTAGAATAATACTAAAGTCAGGCAAACTGTGAAGAAATACAGACAGAATTATTTAGTAAACAAAAAGTGTTAAACAAAACACAATATATTAAATTGTTTGATTCTTAAATGTAGGCACCTCTTGCTTATATGACAGCTTTGCACATCTTTGCATATTCTGTGTCAGCTTTATGAGGTAGTCACCTGGAATGCCTTTTAATTAACAGCTTTGTCTTGTCAAGAGTTAATTTCCTGAAATTCTTGCCCTCTTAATGTGTTTGAGACCATCGGAGCAACGACCATCAACATTATGATGAAACTATTTCTCGTCAAAACCGTCCCAGGAAAGGAAGACAAAGAGTTGCACAGGATAAGAGTTACCAGCCTCAAAAACCCCATGTTAACAGGCCCCCAGATAAGAGCCCTGTCCTTTTCTCTGATGAGTCTTAACTTGAGATTTTTGGTTCTAAATAGCATGTTCGTACTGTGAAGTATGGAGGAGGAAGTGTAATGGTATGGGGGTGCTTTGCTGGTGACACTGTTGGTGATTTATTCAAAATACAAGGCACACTTAACCAGCATGGCTACCACAGCATTATGCAGCAACATGCCATCAGATCTGGTGTGCATGTGGTGGAATTATTTGGTTTTCAACAGGACATCAGCCAGTACACACCTCCAGGTTATGTAAGGGTTTTTTGACAGAGAAAGAGGGTGATTGAGAGTTGTGTCACATGAACTGTCCTCCACAATCACCTGATCTAAACCCAATTCAGAAGGTTTGGTATGAGTTGGATCACAAAGTGAAGGCAAAGCAGCCAACAAGTGCTCAGCACCACTGGGAATTCCTTCAAGACTGTTGGTGAACCAATTCAGGTGATTACCTCATGAAGCAGAATGAGAGAATTCCTGGAGTGTGCAAATCTGTAATCAATGCAAAGGGTGCATACTTTAAAGAATTAAAAAAAGAAGTATTTTGGTTTGTTTAACACTTTTAACTTTGCTACATGATTCCTTATGTTACTTCATAGTCTGGGAAAACATTTGACTGGTACTGTAGGTGAGACACTGAGGCTGTACTTCCAGTGTTTTTACAGATGTGTAAACATAACTAAAACATAACTGAATTTCCTGCCTCTCAGTAATCACTAAGCTCTCATCAATTGCAACCCAGTAAAGAAAAGGGGGAAGAGCTTGTTTTTGTCTCTTCATATGAAGCAAGCAAACTTTAGGACAACGGTTTTTTAACTGTCTGTCTTTCTCTTTAGCACTGTGTAAATGATGATTATTTATTTGTAACCAGGGATTGCAGCTGTACCTATTCATTTGAACAGCAGTGAGCTCCTGAGTCTCTGAACTGTGAGGTTTCCTAAGGGACTGAGCAGCTGTTGTGACTGACACAGCTATAGCTCTTGCCATGCGGATATTTACAGTTCTTCTGCTGCTGGCCCTAGTGTTTGGGGTGGCTGAGGCATGGAAACCAAACAAAGTAAGGAAACGAAAATCACTTGGCCGAAGAAGGTCCAGTTCCATCAAACGTTTTGCACCCAACTGCAAGGAGTATACTGAGAATGGAGATATATACCTTGACTGCCAGAGCCAGCAACTGACAGCTGTCCTGCTTGGATGGCCAGAGGATATCGACCATCTGCTTTTAGGGCAAAACAAAATTCAGGTCCTGCGAGACAACACCTTCAGCCATTTCCGGAATTTAGAAAGCTTGGATTTGCGTTTGAATCAGATTTCACTAATTGAAGAGGGAGCGTTCAGTGGCCTCAGAAAGCTTACCACCTTATTGCTTCAACACAACCGCCTACAGGTTGCTACAGAGGCCATGCTCATACCCATGCCTAGACTCAGATACCTGCGCCTTCATGACAATCCTTGGAGGTGCAACTGTGAGCTTGACAGCCTGGTCCGCTTCCTGCAAGTGCCAAGCAACCTTGACAAAGGCAAATTTGCGAAGTGTTCAGAGCCCAGAGAGCTATTGGGGCATAAACTGAAAATGCTGGACGCAAAGTTGCTATGTATGCCACCCATGCTGAGGCCATTACAACGGTCATTGTGCCACACGTATGACTTCCCCAAGCCAATTCTTGACTGCAAGAGCAAAGGTAAGTTAAAATATTCTGTTAGGTTTTTGGATGTGTTTGAAGTTAATGATTGTTTAAACTTCCTTACTTTGAAGCCATGTCTCTTGCCTGTAAAATGCTATACTGTAGCGTGAACCTTATACTAGGGTGGGTACTCTAGCAGAATAGACAATTTAATGGCAAAATATAATATCTTTAACAAACACTCATTAATTTACAAATGAAAAAATTTGTAATCCCTGCAACTTCAGAACAACTATTTCCTGATATTATTTCAATAATAATCTAGTCATAATCATGAATCTAGTAATCATTCATATTTTTTTATCTGCTTAATCCTAGTCACAGTTATGGGCTATATAATATAATACAGGCATGCACTGTTTAACATCCATCAACTCCATTCACCTTAACAATCCAATGTGTTAATTTATTTTTAATTTTATTATTTAATTTATAATGTCTCTCAACTTTGAATTATGCCGCCATAAATAGCAGGTCACGTAAAGCCTAATGATGCTGTGGAACCACAAGCAGAGGCTGGAGTTTAGTAGCAGAAATATTTCAAATACAGTTTTCAATATTAAAGTTATGTCCTTACTTGCACGTTAACTTATATTTGGACTAGAGACAGTTATAACTAGGTTAGTGTTTTTGTGCTACTTACTCATGTTTGTCTGTAGGACATTCTGTTACTTATTTGTAAAAAGCTGTAAACAGCATTTATAAGTGTAGGTGCCTGCCCTATTGTAAACAGAAGTCCTTTGTTTGTCTCCCACTACCTCTATAGTCTCCCACAACTACAATGACAGTATATAAAGTGGTTCACATTCACTCGTTGAGTCTCTGGCTGATCTTCTGATGTTTCTAATACTGTCTAAAGGTGTCAGGTCCATCATACCATCCTCTTAAGTGTTATGGCTTTGCTCAAAAAAGTCTTCTATATTAGTCTATTTTCTGTAATTATTGTGAATTTCCATAAATTCATAAAAGGTTCAGCATATGTATAACAGTTTAAGCTTCGGACACAATGGCATTAGAGATGCTGTATAAATTGTAGCATTCCACTGTTTTCAGCGGTATCTCTGATGCATTAACATTTTGTTTGTTTTATGTACAGTTTCCTTGTGAACATACCCTTTATACTTACACTACAGTAGCCTAAAGTGACTGTGTGACTATGGTAATATCTGGTCAATGCCCATATAGGTCAATATTCTGTTTCACAAAACATAAATCAGATGTTAAATAGTGCATACCGGTGAATCTGAATAGGTCTGAGGGAATTTATCACAAATCATTTTTAACGAAAACAGTATATAGCAAGTAGTTTGAGAATAGCCCAAGACACAACAAAACAGATTGTCACTGGTTAACTTGCCTCTTAACTAAAGCTTACCATGTTACATGTAAGGTTTTAAGGGTGCCTAACTCTAGAGCTTCAAAAACTATCTAAAATATCGAAACATGATATAGTTTAATGGAATTTTGGTACCATGAAATAGTAATACTGGTTATGTAAGGTTCAGTTAAATTCTGAAATGTTTCATTTAAAGATACTGTTGGACTGCAATGATTAGAACAATAAAATGCAGGGCTTATTGCTTCATATAACGTTATTTATAGTGTCTGATGAAATATTGTAAGATGTTTGTACTACATATGAAAAGATGCCAAAATCTGAAAACAATCATGCAATATATGTTGACTTGGTGTAATTACAGCTCAGTATAGGTAAGGGTAAGTCAATGTCATATACAGTATGTTCCCTCGGCTAAAATTGGAATTTTGTTTAACAGATCATACATGTCATGTGTCTCTCCTTAAAGTAAATGCAATGTTTAAATTAAGATATAACTAATACATACTGTATATATTGGTTCTATTGTGGCAACATAAACACAGGGCAAATAGTGTCCATTTGTGTTTCAGTTGCACACTCTTCTTTGTAGCATGGTGCCTCAGTGTTTCCATATTCACAAGACTCTCCCTGTACACCAGTGAAATCTGATATATGCTACACTGTCCAAGAAGCAAACGAGGCGTTCAGAATCGAAGATGATTTTCAAGATGATTTGCATTAAAGTGCATCATCTAAATTTCAAATGGACAGCAACAACATTGTTGTGTGCCTGCACTACACTGTTATCTCTTGTTGGACAAGACATAGGAATCTGAATTTGAGCCATTCCTAAATTTCCTAACAACACTCAGACATTACATCTGCAAAAGCAGATCTCCACTTAACATTATCTATGGTTACAAATCATGTCTAAGTCACTTTAGAGAGCATTACACATTGTGTGAAAATCTCAAAATCAGACTCGCAGAACATCTGGCACTCATGGCTAGAAGCTTGTACAAAAATACAACAATAAAAGGCAACATATCACAACTACCGACAGGCTTAGGAGTACAACACTGAGTCAGCTTAAAGCTGTATTTATGAAATAGAGGCAGTCAGATGGATTACAAACGATCTCAAAATCAGACTTTCTCAGTCCCAAAAAAAACCCACAAGAGTTAGTGCTAAAGTACAGGGAAATCCCTTTTCATGATGTCATTTTGCCCTGGGGTTTGATGGATAACTGCAAGTGTGTTTTGTTTGTCAGGAGAAAAATGAAGGTCTACCACAGGAATGTTGGAAAGGATTTTGGAAAAATACAGGAAAAGTGATAGCCCCATTAAAACATGTTTTACTCCTTGGAAAAATGGCATGAAATACTGAATTTACAGTGAAATAAAACATAAATAAGTATTAGTTAAGCTTGTGTATAGACAACTGAAAACATATGTTCAATTGAGAAACTGAACTTGATTTACATATTATTGAGTTAATTGCTTAACGTTGAACATTCCCTTACATTTGTATACAATTGTTCCCAAGATTAACAATTCATTTAATGATGTAATACATATGTAAGGCTTGTATGTTTCTACAATCACTGTAGGACTGGGACTGTGCTGGCCTAGTGGGTTCAGGGTTCAAATCCCACCTCTGCCCCAGTTGAGTCCCTGAGCAAGGCCCTTAACCCACAATTGCTTGGATTGTAAGACAGTATTAATTGTAAGTCACTCTGGATAAGGGAATCTGCTAAATGACATAAATGTAAATTACTTCACACTTGTGAAGTTGAACATATTTAAACAAATATGATACCTACTTTTTAGATACATAATTTTTAGTCAAAAGGGGATAGAGATTACCAGAAGTTACCAAACCACATATATTAAGCCAATTAGGCGTGACAATTAATTGTCAAATAAATATCACAATTAACAATTTAATTATCTGCCCATTTAACACTACTAATGAAGTACAATCCTAAAGTAACTGAACAGTCATCTTGCTTTCTAGCCATGCTTGATTAGCAGCTAATTCTGCTTACTGTCAGAATACTGCACATTCTGTGCATGCACTTTCTTGTTTTTATCAAGTTACATCCAGTTACACCTCATTGAATGCATTTACTGCTTTCTTTTAGTCGAACTTAGTTGCCTCAACCCACTACACCCAATATACATTCTGCTTGTTACAAAAGTATACCAACTCTGGAAAACGAATGTAATCCTTCAATTAACTGTGATTTCTCTGTTATAATTGGGGTTAGACAATAATGTAATAATTAGCTCACTGGAAAACATGGTCTTCATAATGTATCATGAGAGCAAAATGAAACAGCTCTTCAAAGAAGATAGACAGCCTATTTATTGTCAAATAAAACAGAGATTGCTCTGATTAGATGAAATTAATGGAATTAATTTCCGTTTACAGTAATTAATTAAAATCTCTTTTTTTAGGACTGAAGGCTGTTCCGACTCCTATTGAGACAAACATTATGAAACTGGACCTGTCCTTCAACAACATCACAACCCTGAGGCCTAAAGAGTTTGTAACAGCCAAAGATTTAAAGGTTCTGAACCTCAGCAGCAACAGCCTGGCACACATCGGCACAGGTGAAACACTGTTTACAGACTGCTTATAATAGAATGCATTTAACAAGGGCTATTAAGATGGAGAAAAGAAATCTGGAGAGCAATTTGGCTAAGTTCCAAAGTGAGATAATAAATGCAAAGCTGGGTCCTGACAGTTTGAATCACTCTCCTCAGTTATTAATAAAAATACTGTAATGCCATACTCTGGCTCATTGGGTAAGGCCTTCAAGCCACACTGTATGATTTTATCAGTTGAAAGTCCCTCTGAATATGGGTGACTCTTAAACGACTACATGATTTTTATTATTATTTATATTATTCCATGACAGTAAAGGTAGAATTCTGTGTATCACTTATGTGTTGCTGACTTTTATACATATTATAATAATATTATATATTA
>JAUZST010003151.1:0-17396 GCA_034779995.1 Parotocinclus haroldoi
CATAAATTATAGCACGTCCCGTCTTGTAACATAGGGCACGTTCGATTAATCGGACCAGCCGGTTATTAGGACCAAAACGATCCCGTCCAGATGTGGTCCCATTAACTGGAATCGACTGTATTCTGAGCTCACCTTTGCACAAAAACAGTGTTTAATTAAATGCACATTTTGTATTAACAATGTATTCTAGCATTGCAGTTGTTTTCTAAATGTGACGGCTTGTAACTGAGATGATAAATATTTTTAATTATTAAAACTATTTTGAATGCTGTGTAGTTCTGGAATGTAGTAGGTAATTGAAAAACAGGGTCAAACAGGAGCAAGCAAAAGATAAGCAAAAGCAGTGATAAGGACAGACTAGCAACTTAAGTCAATGATTTACTGATTTATAAGACACCGTATTTGGGCAAGTGAGGTGCCTGATGTTTCTGATCGAACCTAACTAAACCAGACAAAATGAGACCAGTTATGTTATGAATGATCCACCACCAAAATATTACCTAATCCTGTGGGGTCCTGACCATTAGAACCCAGAGTAAAGGGGGCTAACAAAAAATATAGATACACAGATGAACTACAGTCTGTAATTGTAGAACAACAAAATGTGACTATATGGTTAAGTGGAACTGATGAAATAATCAAAATGAGTGTATTAACAAGGAGGTACATCATATAGTAATTGGACAGTGTATATATGCCATATATTTATCACTCCATTTATTACCCCCCCTCCTATTTGTCTTGGTGCTCCCCTCAGAAGACAATGCATGATATTTAAAATAATGTAATACTAGACCTGGTTAATGATCAGCTATGATGCTGCATCGTCCTCACGTGTAAAATCTGGTATATACATCCACTAATGCTCTTAAAGTTTCACTCAGTTTTTGTTTTCTATTTTGGTGCCATTATGGTGGGATACGATGACAAAACAACTGACAAGAAGGTTCAAGACTTCTGAACATCTGCATTTACTTGTGAAGGTTTTTAGTAAGGTTGTAACATACCGGCAAAGACCTGTCAAACCCACAGCTAACCGGTTGACAAGAAGACCCAACAGAAAGAATCACCATACTGAGCAGATATCATTAAAATTCATTTGTGTGTTGGTACAAAGTAAGAAATCAAGGATTTAGTCTCCTGCAGTATGTAAACGCTGGCTGTCTGAAGTTCTGCTGTACTTTCTATATAGGGTGTGAGAGGTTGATATTAAACCTTTTTTGCTCTCTGGACTTTTTGTGTGTTGAAAACACTGAGGAAAGGGCAGTTTCTTGGCCTGTGTTGTTTTGTGTGCTCTTGTCTCCTGCTGCTATTTTGTTGGAGCCACTCAATAATCGATCTGTGTTCACTTACTGTGGTGATGGGGTGTGGGCACAGGATGGTGCATTGCATTCTGGGACAGCTAAATCTCAATCTGAAATACCGTAAATATGTGATGATGCAGTCTTGTATTGTGTCTTTTCGGAGAGCCTTCATTCACTCACCGGTCATTTTATTATTTACACTCCATTTTAACCTCAGATCTGCCTTAAGTCTTTGTGGCATAGACTCAACAAGGTACTGGAGACATTTCTTAGACATGTCATCCGTATTGATATCATGGCAACCATGATGCAAATCTCCAGTGAGTTTGGAGGCCGGTTGGGTACAGTGAACTTATTGTCGTGTTCCAGAAACCTGTGAGATGATTTTATGACCTGATGCACTATCCTGCTGGAAGTAGCCATCAGAATAGCCATCACTGTACACTTTGGTCACAGTGCATGGACGTGTTCAGAAACAATACACAGTAAGGCTGTGGTAAATGGTACTCTATTAATATTAAGGGGTCCAAAGTGTGCCTGGATAAGAATCCCTCCCATCCACACCCACCACCATCGTGAACCGTTAATACAAGGCAGGAAGGGTCAATGCTTTTATGCTGTGTATAGCAAATTCTGACCCTGCCATCTAAAAGGAAAAGTTATATGAATATTTTAAAGGCTAATGCCAGTATTATAGAGTGGGCTGACTGATATATAAAGCATGGTAATGAGTGTTTATTTGAGTGTTAAGTTAAACTTGTTGAACTACTGTTACCTTTCTATCAGCTCAAACATGTCTGGCCATGCTCATCTGAGCACTGGCATCAACAAGGCATTTTCACCCAAATTAGACAAACTCTGAGGATATTTTACTGCACCGTGCTCTTTAAACCCTAGAGGTGACTGTGCACGATAATGATGAGTGGGTGTACCTAATAAATTGGCCGGTGAGTGTATGTTGATTGAACAAGACACTGCTCAAGCTTATAAGGACCACATACACTGGTCAGTCATAACATTATCGTATATGTAAATGTTCCCGTCTTGTAACAAAGGTTTCATCTTTTGAGCCATGGTCTACACGTGACATCTGAAGGGGTCTTTAAACATTTGGCACACGATCCTTAAAGGTGGCACCTTAATAAAGCTGACTTGATTGCCCGGCACATCCAACAGATGCTTGATTAGATTGGGTGAAATTTGGACTTATGGATTCCCAGCAGTGTTATTTGCTTCGACTTCCAGTGGTTACAATGTTATAGCTGATCAGTGCATGTTTGATGGATGACTTTGTTAGCAAGATAAACAGATTTTTCGAAGAAAAATGCTAGAATGTTGCAGCTCGTTATCCAGCAACAATGCTTATTGGCTGCCCTGGTTTCTCCTCTCTCAGGTTTCTGGATCTTTGGGCAACATGCAGATACGCCTGAAGGAACACCTGGCAAGACTGGATGAAATCTTTTCTCCCAGGGGTGACTACACCCAAACACTGCGCTTCATGCAGCAGATGGCTGACAATATAATCCGCCAACTCACCACCATGCCCAATGTCAGCCAGTCCAAAGAGGACCTTGAAACAATTGCAGACCAAGCCAGCTACATTGAGTACTACAGGTAATTAGCATGAGCGGACTTATTACTCCTTAGTCTATGGGAAATATGAGATCTGAGTTATCAGACTTAAATATTAGGACAAAAATATCTATTTGTGGAAAACAATGTATATATTTTTTCATTGTAATTGATTGTTGTTTTTAGTTTTTTAAGTTGAACATAATTAAGACAATGACAAAGATTTAGCAACATAGATATTTAGCAAAACACCATTTTTAAACACTGTGTCATTGGGGTCTGTGGTGGCTTCGTGATTAAGATACTGGACTTTGACCTGGAAGGTCGAATACCAGTAATCTGCATAGGGGCATAAGCTAAACGATTAAACATAATTAAGAAGGAGTTGACTAAAACTTTCTATTTGTGAATGGAATTATAAAATATGCTGGTCGAAAAATTGTAAGAACCATTTTTAAGATAAATATAGCATCAACTAAGTGGGATTTTTATCTGATCACTTAAGAAGTGGTGGGGTTGGGGGGGGGGGGGAATTAATCAGTTTCAGCTGCTTTGGTATTGTTAATTAAATTAACAGCACATGCGCTAGGGCAGACGACGCCCCAAACAGGAATAGTTCAATAGGGGGAGACCATTAACATTTTGTCCTATAGAATACTATGCCATCTTCAAAAGCATTCAGCATGGCAGCTTTGGTGGTGGGTCAGTGATGGTCTTGGGAAGCATATCCCAGGAAGGACTCACAGACCTCTACAGGCTGGACAACGGCACCCTGACTGATAATAGTTATAGGGATGAAATACTTGGACCCATTGTCAAACACTATGCTGGTGCAGTGGGTACTATGTTCCTCCTGTTGCATAACAATGCCTGGCCTCATGTGGCGAGAATATGCAGGCAGTTCTTAGATAATTAATTAATTGATCTGACACCAGCCCCTGGTTGCTTGACCCAAGTCCAGTGGGACACTATGTTTTGGTCCATCCGATGCCTCCAAGGTTCAACTTCAGAATGCTGAGGAGGTCAGTGATGCCCTGGACGAGGTCTGGGAGGAGATCCCCAAGACACTATCCGTCGTCTCATTAGGATCATACCCCAATATCAACCATTCCTACCCCTAGAATGGGGAGGCAATGCAAACTACTGAGTACCATTTTAAGCTGCTGCAATGCAATTCTAGCTAAATGGACTAGCCTGCTGCATCATTTTTTTACTTTGATGTTGGGGTGTTTTTCCCATTGAGATATATGTTTTCAAAGTGTACCTTTAATTTTTAGCAGTGTATAAAAGTGATTACAATATTAAAGCAACAAGGCAAGGGCCTTGGGGAAAATTGTGAAATTGAACAGGTTTTCGTTACCCTATTAGTCTGCCTCTAACCTGGATACAAAATGGAATATGATTGGGCATTGGATGCAAACAGGTTCCATATTGTATCCTGTGGCATGTTTGCCCACAGATGATGCAGCTGGGCCTGTAGATCCTCATCCCATCATACCAGAAGTTGGGGCACTGTGTTGCTTCACAGCAAAGGCACCCTTACTCAAACCCGACCATCATCAAATCCCAAACAAAACCTGGATTTCTCACTGAAGATGATATTGTTTTGAAACTATGGGGGTCTGCTAATGGTCTGCTGTCTCGGTCACCTGGAGCCTGTTTGCCGCCATTTCTCACCTCCTGACAGCTAGGTCAGAATGGCCTAGATGGCGGGCAATTAATCAAAACAACCATCCCGCTTCTATCAGTCCAATGATGTGCTTCTCTCAAGCTCTGTCAATCAGGCAAAATGTCTTTTAGTTGATCATAGAGGCATGTCTAGCTAGGCAAGAACTTAGCGCTACCAAGAGGTACACTACCCAAATGTAGACTCTGAGAGCCTATTTATAAGGCATCCAGAGGACGAATTTTACTCTTTTTTTTTGGTAAGGCCCAGTCTAATCAAACAACATCTGAAATCATTGAAATATTTGCCTATGGTAAAACTCCATTCTGAGTTTGTTTAACAACCAAATCAGAAAAAGGGACAGAATTAAAATGGCACAAAATAAAATAATAATATTAAAAAACCTCAGTGTTTCTTACATTTACTCAGTGTAGATATTCTTCTATGAAAGCCACTTCTGCACATCTGACCAGGATGAGCAGTTTGAAAGCTGCCTATCCTGATGTTATTTATCTTTATTTGTTTGGTTTTGAGTGCCTCTATTCTTCATGTCCTTGTGCAGTGTTGTAATCAAATCCAGCCCTGCTCTCAGAGCTTCTTATTTTCATAAACACTGATTCCAAACTGTTTCCAAATTCATTTGATCTACTGAGAGGCTTATTGGAGAGCGACCCTTATTACAATTATTATTATCCTGGTAGTTCTCCAGTATCACAAACACAATTTACACAAATGCAATTTACAGTGCTATTAGCAGCTCCAGCAAATTTCTGGACTGCAAACAAGCCCCATTAAGCAGCGCGTCTTCTGTTATTAGTCCTGAGATTATTTTTGCATGAAGGATAGCAAAATAGACTGCCCACAAAAAGAAGTAGGGGACATTTCATTTTGTAATATGCCCTAATTTTTGTGAGCAGTATATTATTTTAAAATATCATTTTACAGTGACATTTAATTATTTGTAATAAAAATAACGATTGCATTAACTGTGGATTCAGAATCCTTCATTTTATCTAATTGTCTGTTATGTTAATAAGTTTGGTACATTTATATATCTGAGCTAAAATATTTTATCACAGAAATTTATTGCTTAATCGACCCTGAAATAGTTTGACTATTGAA
Organism: Parotocinclus haroldoi; assembly: GCA_034779995.1. Lineage (NCBI taxonomy): Eukaryota > Metazoa > Chordata > Actinopteri > Siluriformes > Loricariidae > Parotocinclus > Parotocinclus haroldoi. The sequence goes on from JAUZST010003151.1 coordinate 5,665, forward strand.
ATCGCAATACAGAGCCATACAATTGGGAAAATATCCATTTCAACAGAATGCATTTAGCACTTTAATTATTTAATTTGGTAACGTTTTCATCATGTTATCTTCCTCATGTCACTCTGCTGCATCACATTTCATTACCACTTCTCAGATGGAGGGCTGCCAAGACCAGATCAGAACATCAAAACACAGTGACTACTAGTGATACCTTTTTAAAGCAAAATATTCATTTTATTTGACGTTTGTATTTCAGAAACTGCTGATCTATTGAGACTTTCACACACAGCCATTTTTAGGGTTTACAGAGAATGGTGCAAAAAAAGAGAAAACATCCAGCGAGTGGCAGTTAGCTGGGTAGAATGCCTTATTACAACTGAGGTATGCAGAAGAGCATCACTGAATGCACAACATGCCTAACCTTGAAACAAATGGGCTACGGCGGCAGAAGGCCATGCCGAATGACAGTGCTTGTGGCGAGGGTATGGAGGCAGTTCATGGAGAATGAAGGAATGGATACTATTGGCTTGCTCCCCTGCTAGCTTGATCTAAATCCAGTAGAACTTCTCTGGGACATTATGTTTCGGTCCATCCGATAAAGCCAGGATGCACTTCAGATTTTCCAGGAGCTCAGTGCAGTTCTGGTTTAGCTCTGGGAGGATCTCCCGGTTTTCTTTCCACTGAGATCTCATGTGTGTTCTCCTTAATTTGTTTGAGCAGTATATTTAGACTCTGTATTTAAAATTTCTTTACGAAACCCTGAGCCCAGTGAAAGCCATGCTAGGCTCCAAACCCTCCCTTGTGAACCTGATCACGAGTTCATTTGGTTACTTTCACGTCGCTGTCAGAACCAGTGGCCATTTGAGACACAGACAAGAATATATCCACATGCAAGGCTATCCCAAGACTAGTCACAAATAATTAGGGAATATTTTATTATGGGATATTAAATATTGAAGTATCCTCTAATTGTGAGCCATATATATATATATATTTAGAGTGATCAATTAGCCTCATGCATGCATGTCTTTGGGAGGAAACTGTAGTACCCAGAGCAAACCCACACAGACACAGGACCTTCTTCTTTTAAGTGCCACCGTGCTGCCTCGATAAGCAGGGTAACATAGGATGTTTTGCTGTGTTATATTTCTGTAGTTTCTGTATTTTGAGTGCCCTGATTCTTTAGGCACTTGTGCGGTTTTCAGTAGCCAAAATCCAGGTTCTCAGATCCCCTTATTTTCACAAACACTGATTCCGAACTCTTATTTTGTTTGATCTATTGAAGCATTTGACTGCTTATTGAAGAGTGTGGTAATTTCCAGTATAACGCATGGTGCCATTTTCAGTGCTGATAGCAGCACCATCAGATTACTGGTCTGCAGACAAGCTCCATTAAGTAGTGCAGAGTCCCGTAGAGGAGTTACTTCCACCAGTGACCTTTATCCAGCTTATTCAAGCAGCTCGTCATTTCCTTTGCCCTTTAGGAATTTATTGACTCTGCAAATTGACTCATATTCTTTGTGAAGATCACATTCTCACTTGTAGACTGTCTTGTTATGTTCTAGCAGTGAGTGTATTGATGAAGGGTTCATGTTTCAAGCATCCTGAGCATTGTGGCATTGAGCGGGAATGCGCATACCTTTTTCCTCTATTACATACAGGGCAAATTGAATCAGCCAACGTCTTTAGTCTCTGTCTCAAGATATATAGTCATTTCAGCGCCCTCGTGTAGAATTGTACATACACTCACCGCTCACTTCATTAGGAGCACATCCTTTCTACACACATTTCTACGCTTATTTGTCCTGTTCCACCTACCAGATAGATGCATGTTGTAGTTTTAAAATGACAGACTGTAATCCATCTGTTTCTTTACATGCTTTGTTCGTCCCCTTTGCTCTGTTTTTTTAATGGTCAGGACCGACACATGACCACCACAGGACGGGTACTGTTTAGGTGGTGGATCATTGTCAGCGCTGCACTGCCACACGTCATGGTGGTGTGTCCGTGCGTTATTGATTGGTGTGAATGTATCAGAGAAATTAAATATCGTTCACTCACTGTGGACTCGATAAGACAACTGGTCATAGTACCTGATCGTTGGGGGTCCAGACCTGATGTATGTAGAGAAACAGATGGACTACAGTCTGTAATTGGAGAACTACAAATAGCATCTGTACGGGAAGTTTCGTATAAAAACACAGAGCTGTTCCTAATAAAGTGATCGGTGAGTGTATATGTCATAATGCCATCTAGTACAACACACTGCACAATACACGCCCTTATCCTGAGCGCCTTACAACTCAGAGTCTTACAGTTTGAGCAATGATGGGTTAAAGTCCTTGCTTAAGGACCCAACTGTGGCAACCTGGCAGAGGTGGATTTTCATGTCCAGAGTCCAGTACCTTAACCGCTAGGCTCCCTGATCCAAGACTGTATCGAATATTGTGTGGTTAGTCGCAGTTTCAGAGACTGTGTTTTTGCATGTGGATTTTTCCGGTGACTCCGGTTTGCTCACATATTTGCATCATCACCTTTACTGGAAAGCAAACATTCAAACACCTTTCTAGATAAGCCACTGGCGTTAATGTAAGGGCTGTCAACCTAATGGCTTGTTAGGGTTTAATAACTGCCAAGACCAGACAATTACAGAGCTTAATAAATTCTTTGATCGTTTAAACTGAAAGACTGTCTGACATAAAAGGACTTTTAACATTTTATGTTGCCAGGTAGCTGCAATCAGAAAAGCTCATGGATATCTCAAGGCAGATATGTCTGCGAATTCAATTGAAAACCGACATCTGTGATTGCTCATAAGATAAGATTAATTACACAGCCCTATTTCACAGACATTAGCTGTCGTGAAAGCCAGTTGTTTGGGAGCTCAGAGGTCTACACTGGTTCACTGATGGACAGGAGAAGACGTGGATCCCTGACTGAGTGGATCACTGTGCATAGTATCCAGTCCCTAGCTTAAGAAATACTCATGTCTATGGGTTTGCTCTGCTGAATTATTAACTGACTAAAATGCGCACAGTTGCCGTCGTTTTTATGCTTCACACTGTTGAATTTTCTCCTCCATGTTTGTGGAGAAAATGTGATTTATAGTTATGATTTTATTCTGGTTCTTTCAGGTGGCTGACATATCTGCTGCTGCTGATTCTGGACCTGGTTATCTGCCTGGGCTGCTGTTTAGGACTGGCAAAGAAGTCACGTTGGCTGATTACACTGTGAGTGTTACCCACCACGACTGTATGTACAATGCTCTAGAAAAGTCTTAGGCCACCACTAGATATGGTATGATGACCATGTATAACCTATTGTTGACAAGTAACTCAGATTAATCATTCCATATATTTTTATTAATAGAATAATAATACCAATACTATTTTTTCCTATTCATTCCAGTCTTTGTGAGCTTTAGTATATCTTAGGCTTTTTACTCTGTCATTTTATAACTCTTGTGCACACACTCACAAATTACTTTATTAGGTACCTCCTCATTTCTACACTTCTCTACTTATCATATAGATGCACTTTGTAGTTCTGTAGGTATAGACTGTAGTCCATCTGTCTCTCTAGATCTTTTTTTTTAGTCTCCTTTACACTGTTCTCTAACGGCCAGGACCCCACAGATCAGGTCCTATTCGAGTGGTGGATTATTCTCAGCACTGCAGTGACACTGATGTGGTGGTGGTATGTGAGTGTGTGCTTGGCTGGTGTGAGTGGATCAGACACAGCAGTGCTTCTGGATTTTTTTTTTAACTACAGTGGGCAAAATAAGTATTTCATACACTGCCGGTTTTACTGTTTGATTATTTTGTTTGAGGTTTTCAACCTTACAAAGAATGGAGAGGTCTGTGTTTTTTTTCTTAACATAATTCAGATTCATAAAAGTAGATCTGGGTGACGTGAAACGATACAGGTATGTGCCATTGTAAGAACTGCATTACGTTCTTTGAAACAGGTAATTTACCAAAATGGGTTGGATTGTCCATTGAACGGACAGTATTAGACATAGTCACTTAGTATTTTTATGCTACCGGAATGCAATATAAAGGGCATTTTTACAAGAATACGGCAAATAAATGCTTCGGAGATACCACTGAAAACACACATGATCGATCAGTAATTGATACGATTGATTGTTGAAATCCAAAACACAAGTCACCAAAAAAAAAAGAGTAGAAAAGAAAAAGTAAAGAAATATTATACTATACAGGCAGTGGGTGAACAAATAAGTGAGTACTGTTTACAATAGGACAGGCACAAGCACTTATGAACGGCATTTGCAGCTTGATAGAAGTGGAAAGGCATACACACATACACAAGTAACTTGCAGGAAAAAAAAGTCTCTAAACACGTAAACAAGAGCTAGCAAGCAAGAGAACACATGGCTGTTAAGATGGCAAGGTGGCTCGGTGGGTAGCACAGCTGCCTCAGAGCAAGAAGGTCCCAGGTTCAATCCCAGGGTGGAGCGACCTTGGTCATTTCTGTGTGGAGTCTGCATGCCCTGTGTCTGTGTGGGTTTACTCTGGGTACTCTGGTTTCCTCCCACAGTCCAAAGACATGTTAGGTTAATTGATTACTAAGTTGGCACTGACTTGTGTGTGTGGGTGTGTGTGTGTGTGTGTGTGTGTGTGTGTAGGTGTGTGTAAGACTAGTCTTGAGATGAACTTGTGTGTCGCTGAGATGGCCTCTGCTTTCCTAGTCTAGTGGTGGCATATTTTACACCACTCCATCTTATGCTTGGCATTGTGCTTGTAAGGTTTGCTTGCAGCTGCTCTGTTAAGTAAACCCCTGCCATAAAGCTTCTGGGCCACAGTTTTTGTAACGATGTTAATCCCAGAGGAAGTTTGAGAGTCTGCTGCTATTGAGTCAGCAGAGCGTTGGCGACTATTAAGCCCAACACTTTATCTGGTCTGCAAGTTCTGAGTTACTGTGATTCCTAAACAATTCAGTTTTCAATAATACAATTTACAGTCGGTCATGGAATAGCTAGGAGGGACAAAAACTGACAAACTGGGCTGTTGATGCAATGGTATCCCGTTAGAGTACCACCCTGTAAACTCAGCAAAATCTTAAGAACAAGACATTATTTCAGAAATGCTTATAAAGGCAAACTGCATGGCTAGGTCCTTTATTTCATAAACATGAGGCAATGGGACTGAATTAAACTCCAGAGTTCAATGATTAAGTGTCCCAGTACTTTTGTCCATAGATGGTATGTCACTTATTACTGATGCTAACTGTAAATATAAGCAGCCATGCTGCAGGGCAGCAAAGTGGCGCAGTGTTAATACGGACCTCAGACTCTGCCTTGGTGGCGTTTCAATGTTTTGCATACACTAAATTGGCTTGATCTGGGTATATTCAATAGTTTTCATGTAACCTTGTGTCTGTCATAAATTGATGCTGAAATGAAATAAAGCAAACAACAAATAAACATACAGCAGGTAAATGGCCATGGAAGTTTTCTGTGTTTTTGAGATTTTTACATGGTTCAGTTGCATAATTTTCTACAATTCAACTCGATTCCATTGAAAATCAGAGGATTGTTTTCCCAATCTTCTTTTGCCTTTACTGAATCTATAGGAATTGCAGCCTGGGTTGCCTGTTCTTAGCTGACAGGAGCGCTGCCCAGCGTGGTCTGTCCCAGCTGCCGTAGCCAAATAGGTAAAATGGTGCATACCCATGTATTTAATAAAGCTCTTGACTAGCATTCCACATAGTGTGTATTCTCTAATACCCTACACATTACCTCACTAGTGAACTGTTGTAGGTACTACACAGCGTCATACGTCAGTGATGAACTCACTGCTCATCAAAAGAACATTTTTCCTGGTTTTAAACTGTTAATTGTAAATAAGGAAGAGACCCCTAAGTTCTGAGAGATCCCCATCTCATGAAGATCTTAAGATCTTAACCATCCAAGGGGTAATATGTGGCAGACAAATAGTGTAGATAATAGACAAATGAATAATATCAGTTTTATTAGAAGGAGATATTATAAATTCCATGATTTTTTATCACTTCCAGCTATCCTGGAACAGCTCTATAGTAATTTTATTTGGTTAACTGATGATCCAGGAGAAATGTCTTTCATATGTGCAGATATAATAATGATATAATCCAGTGGCATTTTTAAAATAAACACTGATATTGCTGTCTGGTTATCATGTTGTCTGCATGCAGGCTACTCCTCTCAGCCTCTTATTTCAGAGGCTTTCTCGGTTCTGTTCCTCCCATTTACTTTACTAATGCCTATTGATCCCTCTGCCAGGATGTGTGTGTGTGTGTGTGTGTGTGTGTGTGTGTGTGTGTGTGTGTGTGTGTGTGTGTGTGTGTGTGTGTGTGTGTGTGCGCGGGCACGAGTGTGCCCCTAACTCATTTTTAAGTGCTTCGAACCTATTTTATTGGTGCTTTTAACACCATCATCAGCAAAGAGATTGTGGAGGAAAATTTCTGCTGCCTTTTTGCACCCACCAGGGAGTCGTTTTCCTCATTTTACATCTCGATCTCATTCTCTGCATCCCTCTATTTTTACTCTACATTTGTCTCTCTTTTCTTAGTAAGTATCATCCATACGCTGGTGTTTGCCGTCTCTGAGCTGTTTCTCTCCGTTTGTTTCAGTGCCATGACGTTTAGTGTGCTGACACTAATCCTGAGTTGGTCCTCACTCGGAGTGGGCACAGCCACTGCAGTGGTGAGTTACTTCTGATCTTTCTAAACCTCCTAAACACTTGCAATTGTCTGCATAATCACTGTTGGCCAAGACTTTAGAAAGTATGAAGTGAATGCGTATTTCTAGGTCACTTGTACAGGGGAGGAGGAAGTGAATTTGGGCTTGTTTTGTTGTAGCGAGGCAGAGGCTCACGGTCTAAGCAGTGTTGCACATTGTCATTAGATACATTGCTACCTAGCTGCGTGTGTAAAATGGGCCATTGAGTTAGATTAACAAAATATGTCAAAGCAGACCTAATCCCTTATTTTAGGCTATTATTGAATTTAGTGGGATTAGTGCTTCATCACTGAACAAGTGTAAAATGGTAAAAACGCTGTCTTTTGCCATTTAACGCTGTGATGCACTGATTGGATTGGCACCGTACTAGAAAATCGGATATCATCCAGATATTCGCTCTGCACATTTGAAATTATTCAAACAGCAGAAAATGTGGCTCGAATCGGAGGTTTCCAATACGACCTACAGTACTGTGCAATATAGGCTAGGTATAACTTTTGTTTTAACAACTGTAAAATGTCCACTGGTAATATTTTCTCAGACTTGTTATTAGAATACAACTAGGAATACAGGATATGTATGTGCAGCATTAAATATACTGTATCATAAAAACTAGACTACAGTAGTAAGAGTAGCAGCCATTAAATCACTTTTTTTAGGTAGGGGAGAGGGTGAAAAGTCTAAAATAAGCTAAAACTTGAACAGACTGCAATACTGTGTGAATGTAGCCTTATTGTTCACTTGAAGCATGTTATTGCAAAACATTATAAACATAGAAAAGATTTTGTTTTCTTAACAGAAAACACTTATTTTTTATACATTTGTGTCTAATATTCATGAACGATCACATTACAGGCATACTTCTTTGTTCAGAGCAATTAAGTTAGACACAATGAATTCTGCCAGGGCTGTTTTGCTATCATATGATGCATTAGTAATGCATTAGGTTAACTGGTTGCCCTGTATCAATTGCCCTGATTACTATTGATGCAACATTGATCATGCCATGAAATGCATTTGGTACAGATGCAACTTAAAATGAACCAAAGACAAACGACCGTTCATATTTTCTCATTTTGATGCAAAAAAGAAATCGATTTTTAAAAAGAGTCGGACCAGATTTGTACTCCAGTTGCTAACCATAGTTCAGGTTTGAGAAAAACTGAAATCGGTGCAAAAATATGATTTAAAGACTCTTATAAAAGGACTGTGCTATTTCTGTAACTAAAATGCTCAAACAAGATGTGCAGAAAGGCTTAGAGCTTGATAACCTAAAAAATAATGAGAGCTGAGAGCTCTCCCTGTTCCAGACAGTAGTTTACTCTCAGGCGTCCAGTGCTCTTACCCTACATGAATGCAATGTAATTTATCTTTTTGTGGTTTTCTGTACAGAACCAGTCCTGTGATGTAGCCTTATCGCTGTACAGTGAGGCAGAAGGTGACTAATGATGTCACTTTTCAGACACGAGTCATTGACTCTGTTTCTCCAGTGCTCTGGGTCTTAGCATGTCTGAGTGCTAGGATGGTTGATAAAGGGCTGCAGCTGGGGTCATTGACCCACTGTAAAGTGAATGACCACCCATGCTCTGCTGCCATATCGATTCAGGTCCCACATGCCTACTGACCCCGTTATCCAGATCCCTTTAGAATACAGCATAAAGCATAAATGTTATTAGAGATGGGTCAAAACTATCAACTAATCAATAAGCCTTTATAACAGACAACTTATCTGCTACCGTGTCAAGTAAAGTCAGATTTATTTGTGTTTCACGATGGAGCAAGGTCTCAAAGCAGCTTTACTAGTCTGCAGTAGTAGGCTGTAGTAATAATATTAACATATATTATTGTAATACGTACATAATAAAAATATTAACAGATAAATAAATGTTCACACCATGTCATTTGTAATCCGTTGAGTTTTAAGCACCAACTTAATTTCTACAGAAAGCATGCAAAATGATCTTGTATGCATTGTACAGCGTTTGTAGTAGCCATTATTTTGAACGACTAATAACGCTAGACCTTGCCAGTTAAGAAAAGTGAAGTACGGATACAGCACACATCAAAAGGATCCCTGTACTGAATGCAAACATGACTGCATAAGAATGCATGCTTGGAAAGTGGAGCATTTATGACAAATCCTCTTATAACTCATTTTAAGCGGATCTTAGAGGTGCTCGCCTTCAAAAGCGCATATTCTTTTCATGCCAAACCACACTCTGCGCCACACTGTCAGTGCCAGTTTGAGCTCTGGTCAGATCAAGATTAGATCAAACCATGAAAACAGGACATTGCTTGTGTTACTTATGCTTTAAATCGACATTCATGAACTAGGACATTATGCCAGGAAAGTTATGTTCTTAATAAATGTTCGCGATATTTCGCCATTGAACCATCCTTTATAAGACTATGTTCTTTGATCAATTCAGTTCAATTCAAAATGCATCTATATAGTGATTTTTACAATGGTGCATTGTTTCAAAGCAGCTTTAAAATTTTGTATTATCTTAAAAGGCCAATCCCAAATTGAGCAAGCCTAGGAGACAGTGCATAGGAAAAACTCAAAGAAAGTAAAAGAAAGAACCAAGGCTCAAAAAGGGAGCATCTCGTTGTTAACTGAATAAATTATATTTAATTTAAATTAGTAATAAAATTCAACATAAATAACAAAATAGATTTTAAAATGTGTCCTCAGCAGTAAGTTATTGGATCGTCTCCTAATAACTAAATGATGGAGGGAGCTACTGCACTCTGATGGGACCCGGCCATGGTGGGACTGGGTACTATTGAGGAAGACCAGTAGAGTGATACTGAGGTGGAGGAACATTTAAGTGTGTGGTGTTGGAACTGTTGCCTGTTGCCTTAGTTCTGATAAAAAAAAATGTAGTACCTTATGGATTAGGGGCACAGTGTCTATTAACAATCACTGATTGCCATGTGCAGCATTAAACTCCGTCAGCACTAACTATAGCAGAATAGCTAAAGGGGGAGAATCAGAAGGTAGCACCATCAGGAGGTAAGAGCCAATCTGAGTCATGCGTCCCAGTCTAAATCTAACCAAAAGCCTGCATAAATAAGAATGTTTTAACCTAGACTATTTGGAGTGTGTCTGAATCCAACTAAATCTCTTTGTTGTTTTTAGCCATGCTAATTGTTTATTCTAATATCATAATATGAAGCATAGAATCTTTATAGAACAGCAATGGCAAAAACAATAGCCACATTACTGGACACAACAACGTAAAATGCTGTGACCCGCTATAATCACAGCGGAAAAATGTCAATTTTATTCTGAATAGAAATATTGCATGGCACACAACTTCATTAAATTTATCAAGTTTCCCAAAGACTCGAGCAGCTAGCTGGTTTCTTTCTTTTTTTGTGAAGGGAGTAATCGACAATTGCAAATATTTAAATCACAATATTTAAGTCGACCACTCTGCCGGCAAGGTAATGATAGTTCACGGTTAACCTAGCAAGCACCATTTAACCTAGCAAAAGTATCTATTATACGTACGCTAAAGCAACAGCATATGTTAAACTAGCATATGCATCAGGTTTAGTAGCATAATATAACGGCATAATCATAATACAAATAAAATCACTTAATGTGTTTAGTGATTAATAGGCTTCTTTTTGGTGTGCAGTTTTGCCCCTATGACTGATTGGGAAGTAAATGGGTACAGCTGTGCCCCTCTAAATTCTGTGTGCCCTATATACCGCCCTGCATTTCTGTTGATTATATTGGAAATGCTAGTGCTTTTCGCTGGGACAAACCATCAACTTTACTGGTGGCTTGTCTTTGCTGTTCAGAACCTGTTCACCGTGTTTGTGCCATACAGAACCACTGCTCCCAACACCAAACAGCTAGCTCAGAATGGTTTAGATGACCATCTTGCTTCTCTCAGTCTAATGATGCACCCCCTTAAAGTCTGTCATCTAGGCAACATGTCTTCAAATGCATTGTAGAGGCATGTCTAACAGTCAACAATCTCACCAAGCGGTACACTACCCAAAAGTAGCCTATGTGAGCATTTTTATAGGGCTTACATATGGGTGCCTTATTGATTCGTTTGTGAGCATAATTTGGTGCTCCTGAAGCTCCCAGAGAAACTTTAGAACGAAAAAGTTCTTGCATGCAGCTTAAAATCTGACAAACCACAGCATAGTGGAATAGCCATGGCAGATTTCACTTTGTCCAACTTAATTTCCTTAAACAAAGTTTGAGAGAGAGATATATATAAATGTCACTTTCCAATTTGTATATTTAATACACTGAATTTTCTAACAAAATGTGCATTTTGCAATACACTTTGATTAGGTCATGAATTTGAGTTTAATTAAAATTCAGACAATGAGAGACAGCTCTTTTGGCTTCCTTGAAACTGAAATTGCTTCTTATTCAGAAAAAAAAATCTACCCTTAATCATTTTAAAATTATATAATTTTGTCATTTTATGTCATGTCAATTGTCATTTTGAAATGACAAACATTTGAACGTCTCTAAACACTAAAAACTTAGATCAAAACCTATCCACTAGGTAATGTCCATAACTGCAACAGCTGTAGGCTCTTTCATGAAGATAATTATATCAAATATAAGGTTTCCTCCACATTTTAAGCGCGTGAAGATAAAGCGCCATAATTGCAATGCATTTCTTTCAGTAAAACTTGCAAATGAGTGTGGAGGATGCTAAAGAATCTGGCATGATTGAGCAAAGCAGGTTTGTTTCTGTTTCAGCTGAGGTCAATGGCTGATGAAGTACAACCATAAATCACAAAAGCTGGGATGGGATGGAAAATAAGCACAATGCTAATTACATTTAGCGGTACCTTAATTTTTATTGAACTGCAAACTGCAAACACAATGAACCTGAGAAATTTTCATGTTTTGTCTGATCAATCTGTTATTTACTTACACACTCGCGCGCACACACACACACACACACACACACACACACACACACACACACACACACACACACACACACACACACAC
>JAUZST010003152.1:0-17396 GCA_034779995.1 Parotocinclus haroldoi
AATAATAATAATAATAATAATAATAATAATAATAATAATAATAATAATAATAATAATAAGAAGAAGAAGAAGAAGAACAACAACAACAACAACAACAAGCACCAATTAAATAACAATAATCAATAATAAAAGTCTATGATGGGGCAGACTGAAGTAGCTGTTGCAGATCTGAGGGATGATCTTCTGTTGCTCATACGTCAAAACAGCCAATAATGAATAACTATGTAACATAATTTTAAAAAGTAACTATGTTTTGCAATTCAGTAAAATAAATTATGTTCCCCATCTGCATCTGTTCTAGCTATGAATGAAGCTAAAACTTTTTGTTATTATGATATGAAGTAATTTAGAAAGATAAGAAATAAAGCAATCCATTTAACATAAAGGCCTCTAGTGCATTAAACTTTTTACACAAAGAATGAATGGGGTCGACGTCACATAACCTTAGTCCAATTCCTCCAATCAGAGAGAGGGGGCGTCACTATGGAACCGAATTTCCCGCGAAATCCATTTAACCAGAAGTTGGAGCGGCGGTGTTCGTTGTGAGCTTGCAAGAATCTTAAAAATGGACAAGGAGTTTTTTCGTAAACTTGCATCTAAGATGGGTATAACGTCAGATAAAGTATTGAGGTCAGTGTTTTAGTCTGTTTATAATTTGTAATTATTATAATTTCTGATGTATTAGATGTCTACACAGTTTCCTTTTTGTGTTTTTCTGTAGCTTAGTATGTCCTTACCCGTTTTTGATACCGCCTCTTCACCGGGATTGGCTAGAAATCCCTTAGGGTTGTTCTGATTAGTTGCTTTTCGTCTAGGTCTCCCTAGTGGGGAAATACGGATGTGTGAAAAGTTTGAGTAAATATAATATATACATTGTTTAATATTTTGTGTAATGTTTTGATTACAGCATGGCAGAGGAGTACATGAGGCTCTCCCAGGTGAAATGCACCGGACTCGGAGGTTCATCAGCCACCAGTAAAGCCGTTATTTGCCTGGAACTGGCCGCGACATGCATGAAGTTTCCTATAGATAAGGTGAGTATCTGTATTCTGTGGGCCTGAAACAGACCGGTTTGTAAACGGGATAGAACTTTAAATATCGTAGAAGAAGCAGGGCAGGAAACCAGGAACTTGCTGGTAAGAAAAATCTAAAAAGCCAAAGAAATGGCTCTTAAAAAGAGCTGTAAGCAGTGACGTGGCTGGACTAATACCTTCCCAAAGGGAGGAAGGGCAAAAAAAACTGCCCATCTGATAAATAAAACCGAGATTGACTTAACGCAGTAATGTAAATCTTGGACATTCAGGTATTTACTGGATTACACTTGAAATAATCTGCAATGCATGCTGGGAGCACCAAGGGGCACCACACATACTGTAAAGGTCATAAATTGTAGAGTGGATCTATTTCTGATACCCTGTGTTGCCAAGGTTTAGGAGAAAACTTCAGAACACAAGAAAAACAGAGTAAGATCGAGGGTCATATGCTTTCTCAGTTAATTATCGCAAAATGTAAATACAGTCGATTCCGGCTAATAGGACCATCGGTTAATGAAACCAGGCGCTTGTTCGGATCAAATCCTAAAGTACCGAATCAAATCCTATTATATACCTGTAATTTTATTCTGCTTATTTGGTAATAATAAGCCTCTGAGTTTCTCCCCAGCCCTCTACTGCTACCTGCAGGTCTTTGCCTAACATTTCCATTTACTACAAAAAAGAAGCTTATATAACACATCACAATGGATAAGTTCTTCAAACGTTGACTGGAATTTAGTAAGAACTTGTTTTTTACAGTATTATGCTGAGTATCTATACATTGTGTTGTAGATCGTTTCGAAAAAATTGGTTGCAAATTTATTTTACAATGAATAAAGTTCATAAGCAACAGTAGTTCTTGTTTGTATGTTCTCTATACGTGTAAATCACACAATAAAGGTTTAATAAACATTTAATATGTTACATAAATTATAACATGTCCTGTCTTGTAACATAGGGTATGTTCAATTAATCAGACCAGCCGGTTATTAGGACCAAAACCATCGCGTCCCATTAACCGGATTCTACTGTATATAAATTAGTAATATCATAAATGCATTATTGAAGAGCTAGAAAATCTTTTTAAGGTCTTTCACATATTATTGTAGAATAGCTTCTACTGTGTTTTTGTATGCATGCACAAGCAGAGAATTGAGGCAAGCCTTTGAGGATTTATAACTGTTTATATTTTTGTATTCTTTGGTCTAGCCAGTAACCTGAAGCATTACAATTTTTAACTGGGTTTGTTGTAGACTTTATAATTTACGAAGAAGCATATGATTTTTTTTAGCAGTTTAGCATTTTACATTATTTGCATATGAACAGCAAAGACTGAAAAACCACTTAGCATAAATTAATATTTTATAAATTTATGTACATTTGTATACAGATTCTTAAAGTTAGAAAGTGGTGATCAAATCTTACAGGTGAATAAAGAAATTCTGTATAACTGCCAACTTTTGGGTCTTGGTAGAAGACCTAATTTCATGGATCACAACATTAAAATGTAATAAAAGCACATAATACAAACAAATAATAAAAAGATAATATACCTTCTGGTACGTAAGGCCCTGAGCTAAGAGAATCCATACTCTTAGCCGGTCGCAAAGAGGTCTTCTCTTTATCTGTATGAGTTATAAAAGAACAATTCAGATAAACCAGAAATGAATAGGTTCCAAAGCATGAAGAAGAATTAGAGATAAATGTTAACAAAATTGTGTAAAGTAAACAGGCAAAGTTAAGAATTTTGTGCTTCTTGAATATTTTATTCGTCTTACTTTAACCAGCCATAATATATGGTGTCAATAAAGTCACACTTTAACATTATTACGTGTGATGAGGTTTGTTGCACCTCCCACAGGACTCGCATTGAATTGATGTAAAATAGATTGTGAAATATCACCTTTCATGTAGGTTTGTCGGTAAGTAACATTTATTACTGGGAGACTTAATTTACAGACACTCTACATATATACACTCACCAGCCACTTCATTAGATACACTTTAAACCTGAATCTGCCCTCAGCACTGCCTTAATTTTTCAAAGAACTGATACAATGGGACTGTGGTGGCCTAGTAATCCCACCTCTGGCACAGCTGGGTCACTGAGCAAGGCCACGACTGCTTGGATTGTAAGACTTTATTAATTGTAAGGCGTCTGCTAAATACTGTAAATATAAATAAGGTCCTGAAAACATTGCCACTGATAAGAAGGCATCACAAAGTTGAATATCCATGATATAATATATGATATGATGCTATTCCACCACTTCCCAAAGATGCACAATTGAACTGAGATCTGGTGAAGGTAAAACCATTTAATTACAGTAAGCTAATTGTCAAGTTCAAGAAAACAGTGTGAGTGTATTTGGGCTTTGTGACATGTAGCTTTATCCTACTGGAAGTAGCCATCAACAGATGGTGCACTGCTCAGTAACAATACTGAGTAACAATATTCAGTTGGTATTAAGAGGTCCAAAGTGTGCCAAGAAAATATACCAACACCATTACGTCACCAGCAAAAACCTGAACCGTTGATCAAGGGCAGGATGGATCCATGCTTTCATGTTGTTTGCAGCAAATGTTGCCCCTAACATCTGAATCATGCAGTGGAAATCAAGACTTTATAGATCAAGCAATGCTTTTCCAACAATTTCCTATTGTTCAATTTTTGGTGAGCAAATTGTAGCCTCGGTTGCCTGCACGTGTTCAAGATCTTCGATACACAGTTGTCATTATTGCTGGTGTTGTATCTGAAAAATACATTATTTATTTATAATATTATAACTATATTAAACATCACAACAGGAAGGTCCTGGGTTCAATCCCATGATGGAGCGACCTGGGTCCTTACTGTGTACAGTCTGCATGTCCTCCCCACGTCTACGTGGGTTTACTGTGGGTTTCCTCCGACAGTCCGAGCACTCGTGTAAGGTTAATTGATTACTCTAAATTGGCATTGACTTGAGTGTACAAGTGTAGCCTATTGAGTGTATTTTGCTATAGAATGTTTAGTTTTGAAGCATCCCCTAATTTTTGTGAGCAGTCTATATGAACAGTCTTGCGATAACCTTGTGTATTGATATAACATTGTGTGTGTCTCCGAAATGGGAACTGATGCCTATAGCAATGTTAAATAAGCCAAATAAACAAACAAACAAAAACAGCTGTGATTATTACATCAAACCTATTACTCATGTACCCAAAAATAACTGTTTCTGGTTTATGGAATTGGCCCCACACATCTACCTTTCACTCTCCCAGTGAAAAAAATACTAAGTATCCCCTTAAAAACAACAGTGCTGAAGAAATTAACTTTGGCTTTTTAATTAGAACAATTAACTTTTTATTAGAACAATAAGACCCCATGTAGTTTCCTTTACCTTTGACTGCGTACTTGTTCTTCTTGCGGGGATCCTGAAGTCTCCCACCTAAATTAAAGATTGATTTCCATTTTCTGCCCTTCAGTGATCCTTTCCTCCTAAAAGAAGTGTGGTATACATCAACACACCATTAAAAAAGGGTCAGAAACTGGGTCAATATTGGTCATCAAAAAAGTACTACATACTGTATATATAAGTAAAAAATCATAAATATTATTTTTGTAAAGAACATTATTAACTTTCAGGGATCTTTTCCTTGTCCACTGTTGGGACTGTTTGAGATTGGCCTTCTAAGATAATATAAGATTGTAAAGCTGCTTTGAGACAATGCTTAGTTGTAAAAAGTGCTATATAAATAAATTTGACTTGACTTGACTTAATATTGACATGCTAGTTCAGCCTTGAGTAAACACACTCATCCCAAAACATAGATTGCAATATCGTTTAGGCATACATGGTTTCATAGTGTAGTAGAACTGTTTTAATGGACCCCTTCATGAACCCTGCACTGTTTTAATCCTGATCAGAACAAAGCAAGGGCTAAAAGAGTTTTAATATTAGTCAGCCAGTTACTGCAGCTCTGACTACGATAAGTGGATAAGGCGATGAATTAATGAATGACCAGGAAAGAGTATTTTGCAAATAGTATTCCATAACTGACTGAAGATAAATGCCTTTATCTGTGGCCAAGCCCATTTTGCAACAGCCACAAGCCATATTGTGCTGGTTTAAAAGTAAAAGTCCTGTCTTATACCTTTACCAAGTTTGCTGTTTCACTATAACAGAAATCACACTGTAGTATATACTGCAAGTCTCACGAACAAAACAAGAGAGATTTATTTTTACAGCACGTTTTTACAATGGAGCATTGGGCTTAGTAGAAACCTGGGTTTTAAAGCCTCAAAGCAGCGTAATCATTTTAGATTAACTTCTTATTCATAAAGCCAATCCCAAATTAAGGACAACAGTGTAAAGTAAAAACTACTTAAACGTTATTAGGAAGAAACCTTGGATGGACTAAGACTCAAAATGGGACCCATCCTCTTGGGTGAAACAAACAAAAACATCCCAGCAAACACCAAAGTATGTTGTGTTTACCACAGTGCTATATTGGTCAGCCAGCCTTACCAGCAAGACCATGTAAGTTCACCAGCTAAACCAGCACCATCGTACCCACTAACCAGCATAAACCAACATGGAATGTGGAACTTGCATGGTCTTCCTGACTGACCAGCATACCAATATCCAAAACACAATTTTTCAAGAAGAGTCGATGAGGCAAAGCTTTAGGTATGCATTTAGACACATATAATGCCAAACTGGTAATCAGTGGCTCCTTTTACACACTAGGAAACTGAAAGGAGCAAAGTTCAAACAGACATGAGAGAGACTTCAGAAGCTTATCTTGTGCACTTAGGCCTTAATGAATCATAAATAAAACGTACTGACTAAAGCATTACTATAGATTGATAGTGAATAAGATTTCAGTCTTACTTGTCTGTGCCATCAATGATAGCATGGTATGGTCTTATGGGTGGAGGGCCATCTCCAGGACTCAAGTTGCCTGGACACTGAATCGGGGAGGATTTGAAAAATGGATCATCATGACCAGACTGTATGGAGGGTGAAGGGAGGGACTTCCTGCGCTCTGAATTATATCCTGTGGTAAATATTGTGACATCCAAAAATTTGATAAAATCAATTAAGAATAAAGATTGCAAACATTACTAAAATGCAATCAGTTCAAAGTGCTAAGTTTGATGCATACCTGATCCAGAATTTGGTTCAGGGAAAAGTTGCGTCACATGAGTCAGAATGAATTCCACCACGATGGACTGGACTCGCACTTCCATGAAAGCTGCAGTGCCGTTAAAGCCAGATGCTTCAATGTCCTTCGATCTGTGATGAGAAAATGCAGATATTAACCACCAAAAGTCATTAGCACCCAAAGTATTACCTTTCAGATGACTAGAGACTACGGGTGTTTCTAGACTACTTGTGGTAGTGGGGCACAAACTAAATTGGGGATATACCCCCAGTCCGTTGGTCATGCATAAAGGTGTATCATATAATAAGCTTTTTAGAAATTCAATATATTAAGTGATTAAACAACAAAGTATGAGAAATGAAAAAATAACACTTTACTACAAGGTTACATGAAATAACATTAATTCAGGATTGAGTAATGACTAGTTCATGAACTTAATTGTCATCATGACTACGTATAAAATGAGCATGCATTCATGCAGGAGCAATAGTTGAATACAGTAGTAATTAACTCTAGAACATAAATGTTGAGCATTACTACAGCATTACTTCTTCATGAGGATATGATGTTTGTGCCCCTCAAAGTAATGTGTTACCCTAATTTATTTCGTAATTGTGTTAATTTCATATATGTGCATTTTGTTGAACAAATATAAACAGGAACAAACCTCTAAATCTAAATTCTAAATCTCTGCTGTTTTATACAATTATTAACAAAAAACCTGAATACATACTATGCTCTTTCCTTGCTAATCTCAGCAATTCTCTTTCTGTCTTTTTATTGAGATGCTCCTTTCGCTTGTCTTCGATGTTGTATTTTTATTTTCCCTCTTTTGTCCCTCTGCAAGGTAAGTGACATCCAATTTCCATTCCCCCACAAATGATCTAACCATACTGCTACTCTACAACCCCAACCCCACCCAACACCTCCACCTGCTACAAATGGTTATTTGATTTCTAAATAGAAGATTAACTGTGTTTTTTTTAATTCATTCATTTTTCTGCAACCTACTAGTAAATAATGTATAATAAAGCATTACTTAAACAACAGAAACAACAACAATATACCATGTCTGTCTCACATGAGATCTGAGGTAAAAGGAACTGAGAGATTCCACTATGTCTCTGGCTCTTTATCAGCCCATTTAAACTTTACCAGTTGCATGATGTTTCACGTCAGACAGTTCACCATGTATTCATTACCTGGGACATTACGGACACACAGGTGTCCTGTCTCCGATTCAGATTTGTATTTTGCCAGCTGTGGGCAGATTTGCATCAGGACACATGTTGCCTCTCTGTAATGGCGCCAACAATTACGTTCACGGGCCTTTGCACTCACAGTTAGCCTGTCTCAGTCCTATTTCACATATTGCATTCTTCACCACTGGTTTTGTTTTATTCCCTATAATGAGACTCTTAACACAAAGATGATAAACTAGTATATGTGTAAAACAATGTGTATACAAATATAGAATGCCTGTGTTGATTCAGTATGGACGGATACCATATTATAATGAACAGGAGTGTTCGGTGTTATTTCACATGGTGTGCCCTGCAGTTCTGCTCAGCAATCCAGGACAAAACCAAAACATCTATGACTTTCTTACTGACTTCAATATCTTTGTGACGTGAGAGTGACACCCCTGAGGGTCTAATAATACCCATGCTTGAGACTATCCACTAGATAAATACATACCTGAGAAGATTGGGAGCCCATACAATGGCAAGGTTTCTGGCATGCATGTTGGTCTGAGCAGAGAATGTGGCCATTTTGACTAAGTGTCTCATCAAATATACCAGAGTCCTGGAGGGGAAACAGAGCACAGGTAAAAGCAGAGTGTTGCACATTTGCTCAGTCAGAATTGTGTGAGATTCTTTAGCCTTGCATAGCTGCATGGGGAAAGGAATATCAACCTCTTATTTTACAATGACCCTTATCAAAAGCAACTTACTGCTGATACTGTTTTACACTCAAAGCAAATGTGGGATAAAGGTCTTGCTCAAAGACCCAACAGTGGCAGCCTGGCAGAGGTAGGATTTAAACCCTACTTCAAACCCTTTGTTTGTTTGAACCAGTACCTTAACTGCTAGGCCACCACAGTCCCACATTACACTCTTTTGGACTCCTGCCAATTTGTATGCTTTGGGGACAATTGGGCAAACATTTAGCTGCACTAGTCTGTAGACTTATAAATGTGTTTTTACTGGTAGTGGGGGCGAGGAAGCTCTTTCAGCACTTCCTTGATCTTCAACAGTCTCTCATCCTCCAACTGAACAGACACTGCGTCCTGATGAGAGGAACAAAACGTTGTAAAATCAGTGACAAAGATAACTGCTTATTCATATTCACAATTGTTCTCTTCCCTAACGCTGCATACTGTTATGCTGCATATCCAAATAAATCAATGTCCATGTACTGATCAATGTAGAACCTGGAAAATGTACCTAATGAAGTGAAAAATCTCGAATAAGATCTGTAACACCATCTTTTTGTCTATGTTTTGTTTACTATTAAAGCATCTGATCTGGTGTGTGATACCCACAGCAAAGTGGTCATACAGCTGGTATGTAAGCAGAGGATTGGGTAGCTCTCTGAAGTATGCTTTGCAGAGGGAACTGACACAGTGAATGTCCTGCAGATACACATCTTTATAGAGGTCTGGATTTCCCTCAGCGTCAAACTCCGACCTGCAGGAATGATTAAAACATACAGCTTAAAACATATACTCTAACACATGCACATGAGGAATAAACAAAGTGTGTTCAAACACACTTGTGCTTACACGTACACACACCTTAGCTTCTGGGTGTTGGATGACACTCCAGACAGTCGGTATATCCCATCAACAATTCCATACTCTTCGATAAATTCACTGCAGATTCGCAATACCTGAGGAACTGTAAGAGTAGGGGAAAAATAAGAGAGGAAAAACTCAAAAGTAGTTACTTGCACAGTGGAACCTCTTTACTTGAACAATATAGGAATCAAACGGTTCCTGTGAATTATCCTTGCCCAAAAATTCGAACAAAATTCTGACCTTGGACATCAGCACTCTAAATAATACACTTCAGTCTGTGGGTGCAATTACATATATTTAATATTGTATAAGATGATGTATAATGTATCATATTGGCGTAAATACCCAATAATTTCATTAAAAAAAGAACATTACAGCTTATGGGGACAATTATTCACTGTATCTTGTGTAAGCATCTGATCTGGTGTGATACCCATGGTAAGTTGGTCAAACAGCTGGTATGTGAGCAGGGGATTGGGCAGCTATCTGAATTACACCTTACAGAGGGAACTGACACAGTTTTATACAGATCTGTATTTCCCTGTGTGTCAAACTCTAACCAGGAATTGTTGATGTCTGATGTTGATGTTAACACAGCTTGATTCTGACTTCAAACATCTTTGAGTTTGAATGGCCTTCTTCAATCAGTTAAGTTAATCAAACGTTCAGGGTCCCACTGTGTCTGTTTAATTCACTATATAATATGATAGCACTTCAGCTAAATTATTGCATATTCCTGTATCATTATTGACATTTACTGTAAAGTGATAACACCTGATTGACAAGTGTAATTTGTCATGAAATGCATAAACCAATCACGTTCATAAAAGATGAATTTCACATTGTAATCCTTTTTACTGGTGGATTCCAGAGCCTACCCTTGTATAACACAAGGTAAATAAGGGTGAGATGGGACATTATTTCATCACAGGGCACAGGGTTGGGTAGAGGTCGCTGTGGCATATAAGGAAGATCCCCAACTGACCACCTCTCCCTCAGACAGCCGTTTGTTTCCTGTTTGACTTAAACCCAAGCCTTTGATGGTCAGTTGTACTATACCATAGCGCCACCCAGTCTGGTATAAATGTTGCAGTATGAAATTCCATGTTAAGGTTTTGGGTGTGAGACTAGGTGAGGCATATCATTTAGCATAACAGTAAATGGGGTCCCTTAATGTATTTTGTGCAATCATTGAGCCCAATCTTTTTTAACATAGTAAACAATGTTTACAGCGACTTGCATGCCTGTTGAATTTCAAATATTTTCAAATATCTCTTAACAGTGTTAGACATACATCACCATATTATATCCAGCTGACACTTTAGACTTTTCTTAAGTGTAGTAGTGTTTCCACCATGGCCAGTTATTAGGAGTTTGTGACCAAATCACTAGTTTGATTTACAACTACCCAGTTTTCGAGACTAATTTAAAGACCATGGATCATTGATCCATCACCGTTGATATGAATAATGGCTTATGGCAGCCACTTGGTAAACTTCTTGTTCATAACTCATCCAGGGCAGACAGTTTGTATCTTGTAAAAGCATAGCTTATTGTTAGATGCATAACATGAATTAGAATTTTAATAAAACACACGCTGTCCATGAAATGAATCCAATTACGTTTGTAGATGTTACTCACTTTCTTGACTGGTCGCAGATAAATGCTCCACCAGGTCACATCCGAACACCTTATCTTTGCTTCCTCCTTTTCTTCGTCCTCTTTTCATCTTGGAGCCTCCGTCCCACCACTCTCACATTCAGACAGGTGTGTGTATATGTGTGTTTGCTTTAGCGATCTCAGTGATATGAGCTATGTAAATGAAGCATTATTGTGATTATTGTGGGGTAGAATACGCAGAGCACTAACTGTGAAGTTAAGAAGTGCTCTTTTGTTTGGCTCTACTCTACATCACTGCATTGTAAATATCATATTTAATGTGAATTTTAGGTGTAATGGTTGTGCTCTATGATGGAGCTCGATGCCTGTGACCTGTAGAAAAGATTTATAAGAAGAAATGTGTTCATATAAGCTCTTTTAATAATAGCTATATGAGAAGATGAAGAAAAACACATGACCTCATTATGTTTGTGAACCTACAGATCAATGATGCTTTTTTAACAGCTTAGCAAACATACGAAAAACTAATAAAATAATAGCTTTCATACTCTGAGTCAATTTTGTGAGATTATTTATTTTGTTGAAGGCTCCTCAGAACTGTTATTTGCTTACATTCTTGGTTATTAAGATGTATTTTGACATGGTTGTATGCTATTAAATAATTTACAGAAAATAATATGACATGGTTCCACTCTTGTTGATTTAGCCGGTTTCTGCCATTTGCAGGCAGTTGAGGGTTTATTTGATAGCATTAAAAGCATCAATGCCACGACTGTTAGAACAGAGTATAAACATTCCTGATTTCTGTTTGTTATACAGGAGTGCAGGTTGATTTTATTGCTCTTAATTTGGATTGGATTGGATCACGCGTACAGTCGCGGCCGAGTCTCGCTCACTTGATTTATCATCAATCTCCACACAATACTGTCTTTTATCGATGTGATCCATGAAGTATTTTGGCAGGATAGTGGAGTAGTTTGCCATTGCTTTCTCCACCCGTCCCAATTTATCCAAGCTTGGGACCGGCGTGCAGCTGTTTCCAGTTACATGGCTGGGGTGTTTGCATACGCAAGCCAATGACAATTTTAGAGACACCAATTAACCTAACACGCATGTCTTTGGACTGTGGGAGGAAACCGGAGTACCCGGAGTAAACCCTCGCAGACACGGGGAGGACAAACGCAGAGACGGAAAGGACCCACACAGAAAGGACCCAAGCTGGACAGCGGTGGTAGCCACCGAGAAACCGTGCTACCCAATCTTAATTTACCCAACACAAAACAGAGGTACAGCAATAACATTCACCGTGAATACTCGGATTGGGTCCCAGCAATGTCATCAACCAAACTTGTCATCTGTCCAAGGTTGAAGAACGCTTCATTAGTGCAAGAATGTAGAGTGTTGTTGTGTATCCAAACTACTACATATTTGCTCAGCATACAAAGCGTACATCTTTCACAACAGCTTATGCCTAATTCTAACACGCTTGGCTTTGGCACGTGCATTTGTTGGTGCCAACGCTGCAATTCCCGCAGCCTTACTTCCTGCAAATAACCTTGAGGGTCTAAATCATAACATTTATTAACACCATACTGAAACCGAGCACTCACAAACAATCATTTGCACACTGAGCAAGTTTCTGGGTGCCACCATCTCTGCTTCCTACTCTGGCTCCTTGAAAGTGAATGCTATCGAGGCCACACCCTCAATATCTGTGTTTGGTTTACTATCTGTTCATTTCTGATGTAAGGGCATAAAATCGGATTTTGAGAAGAGATTGTTCCCTCAATAGCCTCTTGTTAAAGACGTTCACCTTGATTTGACCATTTGCACAAGGCATGGCCGTATCCAGTTGTTTTCGCTTTCTTTCTCTTTTTCTAGTGCTGAGCACGGAAATGAACAACCTCAGCGTTAGGCCTGCCTCTCCCTGTACATCAGGCATATGGTGTCAAAGAATGCTCAAATCTCGCCATACTACACCACGGACAACATAAATCAAGCTGCCAACTACTGGATTCCACCACCTTCGACATCACTGGGCCTTAAAATCGTTTTACAAAGCGCTTCGTAAAGATGTAAATGACTTTAAACAAGCGTCCTTACCTTTTTGCTGCACCGGCACAAGAAACAGCCCAATAGCATCTGTGACGCAAGAAACCACCAAACTTCCCTTAGTGACTTCCTGACTCGTTGGTCTCTCACTGTCTTAATTCTCCATTTGTATCTTTTTCACACATTACTGTGTGTATAAATCTATATATGTATACGTGTGTCACATTTATATATGTATCCATTCGTTTTGTGTCCATGTATGTATTAAGAAACTGAACAGTTGTGATGCTGTATGACATGAATCGATTGGAGTACATAGCGTCAGCTAAAAGTTATTTGTGTGTGTACATTGTAAAAGAAATGTTAGCTGTCACGTATTTCCTTTAGCGTATAACATTAACCCTACAAGCAATAGTGATTACACAACGTAGATGTAGGACCACAAAGCACAGTTTCTTTTCATTTTGTTTTCGATATACATGAAGTCACAAACATTACTTCCATTTGTGCTTGTTGTTGTGCTGTAGGATTCACTTCCTTTTGAACAGAAAAACATTAGTTAGGTTGGGCATTGACTTAGAAAATGGATGGGGTTGAGGTCAAAACTCAGGTCAGGTAAGTTCTTCCAAATCAGACAGATCTTACTTTGTGCAAGTCATACTAAAGTAGAGCTGGAAACACACCATTATTTATACTATCCATGTATGGAGCTCAGTGGAATAATGGGTGTAGCCCAAGGCATAAACACATGCATCAGTCTGTAATTAATGGTTTACCGTACTTTGCAGCTAGTACTATGTATCCAAGCATGTGGTGATCTCTCAAAATGTCATACCCTGATTTGTCTGTCAGGTTGTCAGGTCATGAATTTGACCTTTGCTCCAACTTCCAGTGATGTTGTGTTTAGACTCTTTTGATCAAGTTTTGCCTTACATTTGCTGATTTCAAACCTCTGTTTGCCTGATGACCCGGTACTGTTGTACATTTTCAGATGTATTTGCAGCAAGAATGAGACAAAATAAGATCTGGAACATTAAATTGCTTGATCTCCTCTGTTCCAAAACATACTTTAAATGTAGTGAAGAGGATTGCCAACATTACAAAGTGGTACGTTTTTGTAATGTGTTGCAGGCCTGAAATGCATGAATGGATGTTTATTAACAAATGAATGGACTTTTTTCTGATACGGAATTGCACGTGTTCAGCTCTCAGGTTGGACTACAATTCCCTGCAGTGATATGCGCAACTGGCTAGCACTGTGCATCAGTTTTATCCTTTTCACGCTTACTTCGCTTTTGTACTATTTTACACAATGCTATAGAGCCCGTCTGCAGTTGCAGAAAGCTTGTTTTGAGGAAAGGAACATGTGTTTCCCTAACCTCAGAAAGTGTGCCTCATAGGATCTATCGCACAAATGCAGATCAAACTATCAAACTGTTGCACTGGTGCCGTACCCACCACACTGATGCTGTACCCACCACATATGTTGTTGTTGATTGTTTGTCTTTGGACTGTGGGAGGAAACCGGAGTATCCGGAGTAAACCCACACAGACACGGGGAGAACATGCAGACTCCATACAGAAAGGACTGGAACTGAACCCGGGACCTTCTTTATGTCCTGGCCACATGTGTGTGATGACAATATAGCCTGTTTCTTTTTTGTTAAATGCTGTATGGAATAACCTAGTTTGAAAATACAGACGAACTAGGAAAGGAGTTCATTAAAAATGTAAGTGGATAATGTAAATAGTTTGCCCATAAACATTATTAGATCTTTTTAGTTTAGAAAATTAAAAAGACATATTGGCCTCTTAATGAGCTCGTTGGCTCATGCTTGCACCGAACATTCTCAGTGACCCATCCCATCCTGTATACTCACTGTATCCTGTATACTGAGGCTCTGATGTACAAACACAAAAGGGTTGAGTTTTTCTTTATATACGTTTTGTGTATAAAAGTGTTTAAACCATTAAACTAAGAACTGCACTTCACAGTTTCACTTACAATGACGCATTTACAACAACTATAAGGAAATTCTATTCTGTATTGTCTAATGTGCTAGCACACCGCCACAGAGACATGGGTTTGGATCCCCATGGTGTCACACGCAGACGCATTTGGGTGGTGTGATTGTTCGCAGGACCAATCCACCAATACTGCAACAGCGACCCCTACCTGGCCCTGTGACATCCTGTCCAGTGCACACTTATATCTGCGCACTGCTTTCTGAGTACAGGCAGCAGATTCAACCAATGTAACTGGCATATCATGAAACGATTGCATGAGACTGCATGTTCACGAGTTTTGCCTTACGAAAAATGAACCACGGCAGGCGCTGTAGCGCAAATGCAGATATAGTAGGATATTTACGGTAGTGTATTACGCCAACAGCGGAAGCCACAGACTGTAAGAGCATCTGTAGGTTTCCACTGTACTACACTAAATCTTGTTTATTCTCTATCAGTGTCAGTTTCATACAGTGCAAAGGCGATATCAAGATTCACTGTGCTGAACGAATCCAGTGCTCTTTATTAAAGTGAGAGCTTTCTGCAATAAGAGAATGGCTCAGATCAGTTTTCAGGAGCAGTTGTTGTCTGTGATGGAGATCGTAGCTAAAGCAGCTACAGATGAAATAAAGCGCAGAGTGGCGGACAGCTGCACGCTTATCCGGATCGAGTTATCCCACAGTCAGAGAGACATCGATCAGCTGAAAAAGAAATGTCTCCTGATGGAGAATGAACTGAGAAAAGTGAGGGGACGAGGCAGGAGGAAAGGTATATATGCTTTCTAACCAGTTTTGCGCTCATCTTTTTATTAACCATAGAAATAATAATAATAATGCACAACTTGCGTTAAGCGCCTGTCCTTGTGTTTTCTTTTCTTTTTACCAAATGTTTGGGAACAGAATTTAAAGCTTAGAATATAAATAGATATAATCAGAGATATACCCTAGTCATCGCTAGCATTTTAACTTTGTGTGTGTTATTACCACATCCATGCACAGTCAACTTTGTAATATGAAAACATAATCTAATACAAAAACCACTTTCATATTGTCAGTACAGTTAACAGTTGGTCACCCCAGTAGTGATATGAGGGACAACAATAGCTCAGCGATGTGTGCAGGACATCCTGTGCCTTTCATGACCGGGCTTCCAACTGGCATTTTACAGCAGGATAATGCTCGTCCAAGCAGAGTAAGGGTTTCCCAGACATAGAGGTATGTCTAGCAGTCAGAGATATTTCCCCAAGCACTCTGAGAACATTTTTATAGCGCAGCAGGGGAAACCGCTTTTATGCCCTCTTTTGGCAAGTTCCAGTGTCCAATCAGGCCACAGCTTTAATCATTTACATATTCGCCTGCGATGTAGCCGCAAAACACTGCTAGTACTTAAACCGGGGTCACCATGGTGTTGGAGCAGTGTATTACATTGCCATAATCTGTTTATGCGATGTCTCAAAAGCAATGCAGATAACCTGCTGTTTATCTGTGAAACGATTAAAACAGTTGTTAATCAAATGGGTTTTATTGCATTAATCATGATCATAATCACATTTTTTTGACCCTATAGAAAGCATCTACATTAAAGTTGCGCTACACAGCTCCACGAGTGGACATTATAAACTGCAACAGAAAGAACTGCTGACCTTGCTTAGCTTAGTATTATCGTTTTTAATCAAGTCTTACCTTGTCTGACGTGTCAAGATATTTAATTGTGACTTCTCTGAGGGAGGACGGCCAAGGCATTGTGATTACCAGAACGGAAACTTTTTAAATGCAAGCTATTCATTTCATTAGGTGTATCCTGTTATCTTGTGCTTAACAGTGGAGTGTGTTGGTGGGTTTTATGTGACTTGACTTCTGCTGTGAACAAAGAATATAAGGAAGTATCAAAATTTGTTTACCGCAGTCACCTGTTCTGTTCCCTATAACCGTGATCTGTTTAATATGGTATATAGTATATTTGTATATTTGACCCCTCAAAGGGTCAAGCAAGTTTTTTACAAAAATATTTTTACTGTTGCTACTGATTCGCTTTAGATTTCTCCCAATGTCACGCCTGTATTGTTACACTGATTTTTATCTGTTAGCTGTGTCATATTTTACCTCATTTGCTTTACATGAACATAAAGTCAGCTGATATCTGTTAATGTTTGCCCTTTTTTGCCCCTAGTGTTCATCTGTGGATCTTCTCAGAAGATACCTTTCCAGAGCATGTGTGCCCAGAAAACTGGTACTGGTTTGTGCAGAGCTGATCCAGTTGCAACACCAACACAGGAGGATCCAGAACAGTCAACACAAGCTGTACATCAGGTATTCAAAACAGCTCACCAGTTCACCTTTGCCATGCATTTATGCATTGTGGCAGGATTTATGCTTGAAGCCTGGTCAAATCCAGCTGGTTAAAAACCCCTGACACTACAGCACAGCTTGCACAAACAAATCATGTTTCTCAGATGTTCTACATCGGGAGGGTGGCTTGCATCATGCAATGACAAGCAAGAGGCGTCCTAACACAGCCATGGGGCATTGGAAAGCTTTGACCCATATACAAGTACTCCCTGTTTTACGATAGTCACAGTTATGATATTTTGACTTGACTATGTGAATCTGATAATACACTTAAATACAGTCAATTCTGGTTAACCGGACCACATCTGGACGGGATCGTTTTGGTCCTAATAACCGGCTGGTCCGATTAATCGAACATGCCCTATGTTACAAGACGGGACGTGC
>JAUZST010003153.1:0-17396 GCA_034779995.1 Parotocinclus haroldoi
ATTATTAGTGATATTTATAATCCTGTATAAGACCATTGCCCGTGTAATCGGTAATTCTCAACTTGCTGTTTAGCTAAGACAACCGTTGGACCACTGTCTCCTAACTTCTGTTCAGTCTTCAGTATTTGCATCTTCACATTAATAACTCAAAGGCTGGTTTGCCCCAAAAGGAAGTGAGATTCTAGAAAGAAACAGGTCTGAAGTAAGACAAACTGTCAGTGGAAGAGGAAGAAGAAACTGCAGTTACTCTTTTCTCAGAAATTTGTATGATGTGTCAAATGGCTACTTGGGTGCTGTGGACCATTCCCACGTTTCTTACGTTAGTTTTTCCCATATGTGACAATCGGTGCTTTCCAAAAAAACAACCTGACAGCCATATGTGATTGCAAATGCTCACAAAGTGAAGCTTGCAATGGGAACAACGTGAGCTTTAGAAGCAGGCAATCATATGGGCGACTGACTTATCACAGGTTCTTTACACTTGCAGCGTTTCTTAAATCAATATATAGTGGACTTTTTTGGAGTTACACCATTTTGTAGTGTAGTCTGACAGCATAGTGGGATTATCTAGTTTATGGTGACACCACAGTGCATTGTGTAGTAGTGTACAAACAATGTAGTGTGCACCACAGAATGAGGAATGGCCATGGCGCACCACAGTGTTTGGTCTGAAGATTCACGTGCGACTTCTCATTTCCGACAGTGAAAAAAGCGTCGAGCTGTCACCACTGGACTGGTGCTGCTTCTACATGTATTCACTTATTCATCTTAATCTACCGTTGCATAGAAATGAGCAAAGCGGCGTGAGCTAGTGTTGGAATCATGCATTACCCTCATAAATTCTGTCCCATATAGTAGTGTATCATATAGTGTTCCACATGTAACTGTGCGCTGTTTATCGACTGCATTACGTTCTGTGAGGTCATTGATCAAAATGGACGGTCACCGGACATTACCATAGTTACAGTCATTTATGTCTTTTAGGCTATCGTGATGTAAAAATAAAGGGTATTTTCTAGAAAAAAAATGCACACAGATGATAAATGTATCAAACATGCCACAGAAAATCCGAATGGAACTCTAGACAACATCCAAAGCTGTTCTACATATCACTCATAAATAAACATAAATAAACTCATTTCACCAAGTAGTTCCCTGACTGCACACAACCAAAAGGGAATGAGCCCATTTGAAGAAACACCATTTTCAAGAACAGACAATGCAGTATCACGTTTGAAACACTTTAAACCTTTACGCAGGTAAATCCAGAATGGGGCTATTATTAGGAAGTCACAGCAGTCAAATAACCAGTGCTTAGCACTTCTAGACATTTGTTCTTTAGCACTTCTATATCTTTCTGAAACTTTTCTTCTAAAACTTTTCTGTGTCACATCTCTATTTGCATCCGCATATAGTATTCGTGCTGATACACCTACCCTGACATATGTTCCTACATATGTATTCATATTCATTCAAATAAATTAAATAACAAACTTTTTGTGAACAAGACATCAAAATCCTTTTTTTTCATTTGACCAGCTGTTTACAGCTGCAAGGCAAGTTTAAAATACACCTTTTTATTTCCAATACTTATTTTTATTTCCAATACTTTCCAGCACTTAAACTGTATGTGAATGTAGGGAATATTGAACAGGGAACAGTTTTAAACATAGTATTACTCTTAAACTCTATTTAACGATAGATAATTTCCTGTAACATGTTTCCTGCACTATCAAACTCCTTCCCCGTGCAGTGTTTTTGACATCTTTTTACATGACATCTTGTTTTTTCTGTCTCTCCTTGCAGACAGGCAGACGGACAGGCAGCAGGACGGAGGCGCGAGCAGCGGCTGCGATTGGCGGCTCGACGGCAGGCTGGTGGAAGATGTCGTCGGGGGCTGGCGGGCGGGCCTGCGAGGCAGAAGAGGGTCCAGTGGGCATCCCTTTTCCCGAGCACAGCGCCGACTTGCTGGATGGCCTAAACCAGCAGCGGCGCAGCGGTATGCTGTGCGACGTGCTGCTGGTGGTGCAGGAGCGCGAGTTCCCCGCTCATCGCTCCGTGCTGGCTTCCTGCAGTTCCTACTTCCACAAACTCTTCACCTCTGGCCTGGCGGCGGAGCGCCAGAGCGTTTACGCGCTGGACTTTGTGCGGGCCGAGGCACTCGCCGCGCTGCTGGACTTCGCCTACACGGCCACTCTCACTGTCAATCGCAGTAGCGTGGCCGACATCCTCAGTGCTGCCCGTCTGCTCGAAATCTCGCCTGTTCAAGATGTCTGCACACACCTGCTCGACACCAAAGTGCTCTCTCCACTGGTGGGTCAACCACTCCTTAAAAGGAAAAGTTGAATTTTCCAATTTGAATGAATCCTGCTGAGGATTCAATCCAGTTTTCAGATTTTACTTCATTTCAAGTATGAAGTGATTTAATTTTTCACTATTTGTCTGTAAATGGAAAATTTCTGATAAGTAATGTCTTATTGATTTCCAAATGTTGCAAATACAATTCGTAAAACGTCACAGTTTTTAAGAATGAGATAGGCCTACTGAAATTGCATAGCTTACTAAATGAAAGCAGCAGCATACTATTATGGGCATTCATTTGACTTTATTTGTTAGTGACATTTAGAGCCTTAGTGAGCACGTGTGTTAGGCGAGCGACTGCATTTGCTTCAGTTAGTTATTGGATCTATCAAAAACAACATGCTAATTCTGTGTTTAACACGACAATATTTTAACGTTGATAAATGGATTTTTCTCTCATAGTAAGAGACTTGTGCAGTTTTGGAATGTGTCCCAAATGGTCCATAACTCACTTTTCCCTAAGTTGTACATAAATGTAATGCGTCATTTAACGACCACAGTACATTTTGGGAAATGGGTCGTTAACCAATATGGACGTTGACTGGACATTACAATAGTCTCTTTGCGCTACTGTAAATGTAAAGAGTATTTTCAAAAGAAAACTATGTGTAAACGATATGTAATTGGTTAGCAGATGCTGCTGAAAATTCCAGTGGATCTGTACAGCATCCCTAATGCCACCATGTTATTAATTTCTGAAAATTCACAAAAATTGTGCACAGTAATGTACAGTAACAACCCTGTGTAGGGGAAAGCTATAACTCTTAACGGGGATGGTATGATGGACCTGATACTTTTAGAGTATTATTGGCCTAAAGAGAGCAAAGCTGGAAAGGGTCGTAAACATTGTGGGGCACGTCCTTGCATTGTTCTTTGGTATATACAGAAAGGGCATAGCATAAACACATGAAGGTCCTGGACTGGACTCTGTCTGTGTGGATTTTGCATGTTCTCTCCATGTCTGTTTGCATTCTCTCTGTGTGCTCTGTTTTCTTTCCACATCCCAAAGACATTCGTTAGTCAGTTCACGTCAAACTTTAGCATCTAAAGAAATAAGATCAATTGAGTTAATGGGTTCAAATTGGTGCAATTAGCCCGATGACATTTAATTGTCGGAATAATTATATATAATTAAATAATTATATATGAAGTGATAATGATTCCAAATGAAAATGCCATAGGTAGTTTGACTTGTAACACTTAACCTCTATAAGGTTTTATTATTATTATATTTTACAATAACTATAACTAACTATTAATTATAACGTTGTGGTCCTACACAGATGGACAGCGAGAGAAAAGAGGACGAGCTAGAGGAGGGCAAGGAGCGTGGCCAGAACGGCCGAGAACAGAGCAACCGGCTGCGTGCTCGTGAGTACCTGGAATTCTTCCAGCGGGGGGCGCATTGGGGCAGCAGCTGCAGTACGCCAGAGCTCAGGGACCTGCCCGCACACCTGCACTTTAATCAGCGCAACGGCGCTGACAGTAACGGCACGCCACCCAGCTACTTCCCTCCCCTCACCCCGGCCATGGCAATGCACCTTCCGCCCGACCCCGAGGACAACCATGATGAGCGGCAGGACGCCAAGGAAATGCTGGTCTGGACTCGAGGAAATGGTGCTGACGCGCTTTCGCATTTGTACGCCCAGTCATCGCTGAATGGACACTTCTACCTCCATCAGTCAGAGCCCAAGGCAGAGCGGGAAGCAGATGTGGACCGGGAGGTGGAGCGTGGGTCTGCCAGTGCGCTCCTCCAGAAGATGATGGACTCTATAGAGCGGCAGAAGGACAGGCCGGCCGGTGCGAAGGACGAGGGTGCTGATGGAGAGGAGCACGATGTGGAGTTTTACTTGAAATACTTTAACAGTGCGCCGCGGGAGGAGTCAACCGCACCCCTCTGGAACTCAGTGCGAGGTGGAGGGGGTGGAAGCGCTGCGGTTCAGCCTAGCACAGGGAGCACCGGAGGTGAGAGAAAGATGCGCTCCAAGGCCTTCCAAAAGTGCCCTATCTGCTCCAAGGTCATCCAGGGTGCCGGCAAGCTACCCCGCCACATCCGCACACACACGGGAGAGAAGCCCTACGAGTGTGCCATCTGCAAAGTGCGCTTTACCAGGTAAGCCACGATAGATCTTTGACTTCTTGACATCTGTATAGGTAATCCCCATTTAAGACGGTCTGATTTACGGCATTACGATGGAAATTCAACAGAAACCGTACTCTGAACTGTACTCATTCAGTATGATACGATGCTCTCCCATGCTAAATGAGGAACTCAGCAGTGCGTGACATAGGAAGTCACATGGTGGGAGTGATGAGTGCTGGGTAATGTAGTGAGGAAAAGCCACGGTTGCGACAGTAATCTTTTTTTCAACACGTTATTCAATAAATTTCACCAGACATTCAACAACTTATTTCCAAAATAAGCTATATGTTAATGATTTTGCCCAAATGTAGTTTGCAACAAAAGTGTGTTATGACAACAAAAAGATTCTTCATCTTAATCTTAATATTAGTGTCTTAACATGTAATGTTTGCCTGCGAGTACCTGGAATTAAGCTCGCCCGTTTCTGTATAGGAAGATGGTCCGTGACTGGAGTCGTGTGATAAATTTGTAAATGATGGCCATCATCTGCATTTAGTTTAACAGAAAATGCTGGTTATCATGGGTTAGACGCTTGCTAAATGTACACAATCTCCAATGTATTAAATAGACCTGTCAATCTTGATGAAGCCCAGTGAATAAGTGGTGAGCGATCAGACCGCACGTCCATCTGTTTTGACTTAACATGACTAGATTACTAGACAACTGCCCACCATACAGTTTTGCAGCTGCTCCACTGCCATGTGCCATATAACATCAATGGTCTGGACTCCACGTGGATAACATGCTTGCTTTCAACAAGTCGGAAAGCCATTGTGTCTTCCCATTCGGTCGTCTCCATGCTGCATTTCAGCCATTCAGAACTTACTAACAAGTGAATGGCCAAAGCTAAAGTAAAGAGCATAGCAAAAGCATAGCATCCTGTTTTACCACCACTTATTCTGGTCTGAACCCCAGGGGGATCAGTTTGGAGCCTAATCCGGATTCAGTGGACACAGTCATGGGTACACACTCTGGACAGGGAACTGGTCCATCGCTGGGTTCCGTCCCATTCGACCATGACTTTGCAACCCTTAGCTTGAAATCAAACCCCACTCCCTTCCCGCCAAACCATTGGAGCTACCTGAAGCTGCATTAAGAGAAATACAGTGGGATCACTAAAGGACAGACATGTTGACAATATGGAAGGCTGATGTAAATTTAGCAGTGGTAGTCTGTAATCATTTAATTTATTCTCGCTTGAACTGAAAATGCTAGGGAACAAGGAAGCAGGCAGGTAATCTGTATTCTGGTGAGGGGGCAAGCGGCTATAAAAACATTTTATAAGGATAGACAGCCAGCATGACAAAGTCCTGGAATTTTAACAAGGGGGATCCAATAAAAGTGGGCTGTGTTATCAGAGACGAGGCCACTATAAACCGCTCGGTGTCTATGTCAAAACGAATTACTGACTGGTGCCGTATCTAGGCCAGCATGATATTTGATCCTGTAATCTTGGGTGTTACTTTGACTATTGCCCCCTGTACTCATGACTCTTTTTTCATGCGGTTGGCTAATGGACGTTTCCAAGCTGTTACTGAGCTGCTATGACTTCCATTGTATTTAAGGGCGTCGGGTCGTCCCTTAAACCTTGCCCTTAATGAATTAATCAGGAAACTAGCATTGGAAATAGATGCTGCGCTGAAAATATCCA
This sequence comes from Parotocinclus haroldoi, assembly GCA_034779995.1. NCBI lineage: Eukaryota > Metazoa > Chordata > Actinopteri > Siluriformes > Loricariidae > Parotocinclus > Parotocinclus haroldoi. The sequence continues at coordinate 6,156 of JAUZST010003153.1, forward strand.
GGAGCCTATTTATGTTGGGCGGATCTAAACGTAGCAGCCAGTGGGAAGAGGTGTTGTAATCTTAATCCTGTTTGACTCAGGGTTTCTCCCATGTGCTGTAATAAATCAATTCAGGTCCTTTAAATGATTCAGATTTGTCAGTAAGCCACTTTATCATACTGTACTATGGGTTTGTAGATACTGACCATGCATGCCACTACAGAGGTTACAGTGCGCTCGCATAAATGTAGGATTTATAGGCTGAGGATTCACAAACGCATGGGCATGTTTCAGGGCAGGAGTGTGTGCTACCATGTGTGTGTGTGTGTGTTTGACTGTGTGGTTGTTTGTGTTTATATACACGAGTATGTGTGTGTTAGTGCGGTTTGCGTGTGTATGTGTTTCACTGTGTGTGTATTTGTACAGTAAGCCTCCACAGTTCCGGGCTGGCCAGCCGCAGCCGTTTATTTAGCTGTACTCTGCCCTGGTCAGAAACGGGAGGGGGGAGGGAGACAGGCAGACTGGTGAAGCTCATGCAGATGCCCCCTTGATATCACAGTAACTAGTAGTCTGGTCGTCGCCTGTTACGACATGTCATTACCCGTTATACACAAAACGTCCTTTCTTTACACCCTCTTGATGCAATGTTCAACTATTTCTGCACTACAGACCAGTTACGCGTTCAAATCTTTGAAGGTTTATGGATCAATTTAATATGAACTTCTTCAATCGTGTACTTAACTGTGAATAAGTAGAATTCTAAGATTGATATGCGTTTTATGGATATTTATACCATTTCTAAGTCAATTGGCGCCTTTAAGTTTATGGCAGCTGGTAAACATTGTCATATCAAAACTTCCGGACCTTTTTGAAAGATAATTCTTGGTTAACGCCTAGGTGTCTCCAAGCCCACTGGAGCTACGATTTGAACATTGAGCCTTCCAGCTCCTCACTGCCTTTCAGAGAAATTATAAAGATAAAGATTCAAGTTTTATTGCTTTGTCCCAAGATATCCCCGTGCCTCCTGGGAGCAAACAGTCCAGCCTATTTTACTCTATAGAAAGAAGGTGGATTCTACAAGTTAATAATGTTAATAGAAATGTTAAAATGGTAAAAAAAAAGAAGAAAATATTATTATTTGGCCTCATGCTTTACAGTTAAAGTTGTACAGCAGTACCCAGTCTTCCTGGAACAAAAAACGTGACTCAAACTTAGATGTTTGGTTTGGTAATGTTGATATAAGTATCAAAATCGATGTCATGTTAAACTTTTGATATGGTTATACACCTGAACAGGCACTCTGATGGCACAGCGTTCTACAACCCCAGAGCAGAAAACGTTGGGACAGTAATTAAAAAAAAAAAAACAGTGTGTCTTACACTGACTTTTATTTTATTGCAGACAGTATGAATCCAAAATAAACTGTTTACAAAACTTGTAGGATATTTCATTATAGGATATTAATAATACTGCTTTTGTGAGCAGTATATTTATCTTTTATCTGGTTAACTTAATTTCTCTTGTTAATAAAAAATCCATTCTTGCATTTCAGGCCTGCAACACATTCCAAAAAAAAGTTGGCGTGGTAAAGAATTTAAACAATACAGTTTAAAATGGAATTTGTGAAGATAACTTTGCATTGTAGTCTTTGCCAAAGTTTGCCCATGAGCTTCTCTCAGCTATTGTTGAATGACAGTGTTTGATACAATGCCGCCTAAGGGATCAGAGATCAAAGGTCTTCAGTTTAGGCTTGTGGTCTTGCCCATAATGCACTCAAATTCATCCAGATTCCTTCATTTAATGATATCATGCACTGTAGAAGAAGAAATATTTAAATCCCTCCCAATCTTTCTTTGTGGAACATTTTTTTTCAAACATTTCAATAACCTTCTCATGCAAACTGGACAGCTTTCCAGCTTTGCTCCTCAAAGGCTCGTGGATACTGATGTTGTTCCTAATCATGATTCCAGTCACCTGTTCATTATTGTGTCATTTTTTTATATCGTTAACCAACCCTAAATTGCCCCATATCAACCATTTCTGGAATGTGTTGCAGGCCTGAAATGCAGGAATGGTCGTTTATTAACACATGAAATGTTGACAAAAAAAAAACCAAAACATTAAACATATTGTGTACATACTGTATGCATTCAAATAAAAATGAAAGCAAATGTAAGAAACGCTGCGGGTTTTTTTTCTTGTTTCATACATTATCAACGTTTTGCTTTTGTTATTTTTAGTTGTAGCACTCTAGTCCATCGCAAGTCCCGTCAGTACCTTCCGGTTGGGCAATAACAAATCTTACTCCTTGTAGTTTTGTAGTTTTAAATACCTGTAATACTTGTTCTTGTAATGAAAAACAAGTGTGTGAACATGTTCTGGCTTACTAAAATAATTTGGCAGTTAACTTCCAGTAGTGAAACACTTCCTGCACTGGAACAGAAGTTACAGGAATCACTGGGTCTTGCTTAACGAGCATGCTGCGATTTTTTTTTTTTAATGTCTTTTTTGTTAGCAGATATGCGGCTCAATTAAGATTTCTGTTTTCTCTGTGTGCATGATGTTTGATTAGTCCTCAAGCAGAGCAAAAATCAGCCTCAGCTGCTAATCATCACTGAGCATCAGTTTTAGCTATGCAACACCGTGAAACGGCCGCCCGCCAAACAAAGCTGAACATGTTTTTTTATAAGTATTCGTTACAAATTAAAAAGCTATCTCTATAAGAAGTGATTGCAGGTTCTAAATTCGGCAGCACTCTAATAAATAATCTCTTCAAGCACGATTTCGACTATTTTTCCAAATTTTTCAGAATAAGTATAAGATTTGGTCATGCACATGCATAGATGGTTAGAAGAGGGGTAAAAAGAATATGAGAAACATATAAAGAAGAGTCAAAAGTTTGTTTGGGAATAAACTCGATACAACGTTTCTTGACCATCCCAAAACGTTGTGTAAATTGATCACTGAAATCGGCTTTGTCCTAAACCACAAGCTGTTACATTAGTACACCACTAATGGTGTTGATGTATAATGTTTAGTACATAGGATGTGGTCTGAGATGCATCTGTGGAATCAGTTGGTGTGTTCTTTTTAATGAATGTAAGCTAGCATGTAAAAGCTGTGTGTTGAGAGGCAAGGTTAAACCGTTTCGCTAAAGCCGCTCTGCACTGTAGCCATGCTGTATAGGCTAATAAACGTGTCTGCTGGGACTCCCTTGTTCACTATTAACGAAAGAACCGAGTTGTATGCTGGGACAAAAATATTTAACTCTGGAGCTAAAATAATATTTTCTCACCAGTGAAGCTCAGACAGCATTATGAAAGCGTTTTACAAACTTAATGCTGTCACCTCTAATTTTCTCTGCTCTTTGTTCTTTGTTTTGTATCCAGACAGGACAAGCTCAAGGTTCACATGCGTAAGCATACAGGAGAGAAGCCTTACCTGTGCACACAGTGCGGCGCCGCCTTTGCGCATAACTACGACCTGAAGAATCACATGCGCGTGCACACGGGCCTGCGCCCCTACCAGTGCTCCAGCTGCTTTAAAACCTTTGTGCGCTCAGACCACCTCCATCGCCACTTGAAAAAAGACGGCTGCAACGGCATTCCGTCTCGCCGTGGCCGCAAACCGCGTCTACGAGAACCCGACGTGCTCGAGGTCCCGCTGGAGCTCACTGGTGCAGGGCCCAGATCTAACAGAGGCCAGCAGCGTCCCGACGAAGAGGAAGACGAAGAGGACGAAAGCATCGCCATGGCCGTCATGGAAGACGCTCCCGAAAGCCGCACACACAGCCCGCTCGCTGATGGAGAGGCTCGAGGAGACACTACTGCAAGGCAAAGGGATGCCCCGACTCCATAAATCACACACTGCTGGTGCTGGTGCTGCACAGAGACCAGTAAAAACAAATGAGAAAATCAAAAACAAGAGAGAAAAAAAAAAAGCTACAACTCCATGTTCCTCTTTAAGAAACCAAATCAGGGTGTCCCAAAAATCTCTTAATATCCAATTATTTTTTCTGCTTTCTTTCCCTTAACATTCAGCATAGAGACCTGAAGCCACAGTTACTGGCCTGTTGAAAGAGTGAAGAGCACTTGATATCACTCACCTGTGCTGTCTCTGTCTTTCTGGTGTCTTTTTTCTCCCCGCCTTGATTTTGTTTGTTTGTTTGTTTTTAAATTAACTTTGGCGTAATCGCTTGACCATATGCATACGAGACAATGGAGCTACTATGCAGTTCAAACAGGTTCCTCATCTCTGGGTCGCTTCCACAGGGCTTTGTCTTAAACAATGGTATGGTGTCAAACACCTGGCTGACCACTGCTGCTAACGCAACAGGTGAACGAGGAGTGATCCGAGACGTGGGAGAAGCAACAAACAAATCTTTTTTTTTTTTTCCTAATGCAGTGAAAAATGTGTACATAGAAAAAAAGAGGTTCTATTGTCTCAGATCAATATGGCAATATTATGCAATTCTGATGCAGCACCTTCTTTCTTAAAATGTTCCAGAAAGAATCAGACAGGGGTTTGATTTTAAGTGTTACCTTCTCTATACGACTCTGGTTCTATCTTTTTAAAAGGTTTTGAGTCAAATCCACTATGCGGGGCTCACTAATTTTAGGCGGTGGGAGGAGAGAATGGGAGGTGAGGTTCTGTGTTTCTGAAGCACTACTATCATCAGTTTGCCACCGAGCAAAAACCATGTTAACTCTTTACCTCTCGCAAGCCTGCTTTTTAGAATTTCGGTTTGACCTTGTACTTATTTGTCTCAAATTTGTTTGGTCATCGTTGATGTTTTGACCTTGCGTTGACTGTTTTTGGGTACTTGACACTTTACATTGTGTATACATGTGTGTATATATTAGGTGATAATGATATTGGTCCCTTTATAAGAGGTTTATTACAGATTGAGAGGGTTCTATCTTTTGTCGGCTTGTAAAGGGTGAAAGGCTGTTTGAATGTGTGAGAGCATTTAATCGAGGAACCCATTTTGTCCTAGACTCAGCACTTGACGGAACCTGCAAGTTCCAGCCCAAAGTATGAATCGTGACTTGTGTGCTTGATGTTGCGTGATTCTGTACGGGTTTGCCAGCTCATGGAGAAGGGAGAGAGGGGGGACTGCTGTTTTAGAGACAGCTAGTGCACAGGGACTGAAAAAGTTTTTCATGCAGGGGAGGGCAGCTAGAGAGAGACGAGCACCTTTTAAGCATTTGCACAGCTTTACTAAAGATTTCATTCCAACAGAGAAAGAGAGAGTTTATTCTATTTAAAGAGAGGGAGGGACGTTTGAATTGCTTGTTTCAACCTCCTGCCCAAGGGACCACAATATCCAGCCTGGGCAAAGAGACGAGCAATAACACAGTCCAGGATGGGAGGCCAAATTAGCACTTGGAGGGGCTTTCAACATGTTCAGTTCCTCAAAACACCCTAAAACTGTGCTGGGTATGAGCTATATAATGACATATATTTTTCCCCCTTCTCATGAATTTGTTGGTATAACTTTCTGGCTGGGAGGGTACAGTACTGTCCCTTGGCCACATCCTAAGCCGCGTGACTCACTCCCAGGGGCCGGGAGCGTCAGCGTGTCAGGTTTGTGGGCACGTCCAAACATGCTTCGCTCCGAAATCTGGCTGCACAGTTATGGCCGTCCTTTTTTGTTCGGGGAGAGGAAATGTCATGGCTAGATCCTATTATTCCAAAAGGCGTTTGATGGGTTTTACAGATTCGTGGCAGAGATGTGTGTGTGTGTGTGTGTGTGTGTGACTTAAGAGAATGCACAGGAATATTTTGATGGAATTGCTGGTAACTGGATTCAGAGAAATTCTTAAGGGTAAATAATCCAGTAAACCCCTCCCCATTTTGCCATCGTTGCAGTGCTGTGCCCAACGTTTCAGTCCTTTGCACCTTAATCTAAGCAGCAGATAGCACTTTGTTACAGAGAAGGGCACTTTTTGTCAAAAAACAAACGGGTCCAAAAGAAAGAGTGTGCTAAAAAAGAACACCCATCCACGTTGCGATGCATAGCTTGTTCCTTTTGTTGCTTTCTTCTTTAATCACTGGCTGCCAAAATGAAATCCGCACAGTCACAAGCTGGGTTTTGCTGATGATAGTGTGTGACCTTGATTGGAAAACGAGCAGAGGAAACACCCCTTAAGAGAAGAAATTCCCTGATATCTGATTGCACTTGAACTTTTTCGTTTGAAATTATTGTCTTTAAAGTCTTAAAGCAGAATGGGGTTGTCAAAGGGGTGAAGGAGTGCATTTTTGCGCGCGCGCGCGTGTGTGTGTGTGTGTGTGTGTGTGTCTGCAGGGGGCTTCCAGTAATTCTTAATAAGTGTATTCCATTCCACAGTTGACCAGTTCATTATGCTGGCTCCTCTTATTATGTGCAGGGAACAGACAGCCCGTTGTAGACCAACTCCAATTTTCACTCAGTCAATGACAACTTATGTAGCCTATGTAATAAAAGGGATGTGTTTGGTTAAGGTTGCTACTGCAAGGTCACACCCTAAGTGGTGTTCACTGCATGGTGAGCTCAGTTTGCCTTGGGACCCACGCTGTGGCATCAGGATGTCTAGAAATTCCACTTTCCTTTGTACGTTCTCTGATCTGATCAATGGAAAGACACCTATCTTGGATTCAGCTTTGCTTGGCTGCGTTCCGTGACTCTCTTTTCTCTAAATCAGCTTGTAACTGGTGAATCCGCATAGTAGCGCTTAAATTGCGTCCGATTGAATCTTGCCACGGCTCTAAAACGAATCGTCGAGAGATGTACTCGAGTTCCTTTCCTCTCTATCACTGTTCTGTTTCGTGATCTGTAGGCTGCCTGTTTGCTAGATGAAATTAGTTTTTTATTTTTCAAGTTGAAAAGCCTCTTGTATAAATTAAAGTGCGTATCGGGGGGAGGGACGGGGTCTTGATTTGCATGGTGGAAAAATAGTAGATAAAGAGATTTTTGGTGGCTGGGCAGGGCTGATATAAAGCCCGATAGCACTAACGTGGTGCTTTAGCTGAGACAGCGAGAGTTTTGCACTAAAAGTCATGTCCTTGTCCTCACAGGAGAAGGACTGGAGAACTGGGCAAGGCCTTTGAGTTTCTGTGAATGCAAAGCCTAATTAAAGCCTGCTTCGCCTCCTTTCTTTTACTCTTTCCCCTTTTTATTAATCGTTTTAAATCCAAACTAGATAAAGGCCTGGATTACTTGAAATAGTTGTTCCATACATATAACTTCAATCTGAATAAGCTTTCTGTCCATGACTTAATCTAACGCTTGCATCAGATAAAAGCTCAGAGCGAGGCAAACGAGATTGAGCAATTCAACTTGTTTAAGCAGATCCAAGCACAAATTCTTTTTTTTTTGAGAGAAGACTATTCATACCCCAACCCAAGCTGCATTATGAAGGTATGGCATTCCTGGATTAAGCACTAAATGCCTGATTCCTCAAAGTCTGACAGATCTTTAGACATTCCTGTAGGTTCATAGCAGCTCACTGGCCTTGTCTGGGGACTTTCAATGGTTCCACAAGGAGTCTGGGGGGGGGCTGGGTGCAAACTTCAATAAGTGGAGTGAAATCTGGGAGAGAAATGTGCCTTAACACGGGAGGATATCAGGAGGGTACGTTGTTTAAAAGGGAGCTTCTGTTTTGTTTCCCAGTTTGAGAGTGATGGGTAAATGTGAAATGTTTGCCTGTAACCAACCACATTTTGATCCCTGCTTTCAACCTGGGACGATGTAGATATGAAGCAATGCTAGGGTGGGTTTTGTGACTAATTTTTGTTGCTCTGGTCTTTCCTCATCTTTAGAGAAGGTCGTTGCTACAGCCTTCCGTTATGACTCCTTAGATAGACGCTTCACTAATAGGGTGTCGCTGTAATTTCCAAATATATATATATATATTTTTTTCTGATTTATTTATTGAATGGGTTGAAGAAAGCATTAAAACACATACAATGACAATGACAAATAATCATGGATTTAGAGGATGAGAGTGTTGAAAATGCTTATTGCATAAGCACAACATACTGAGGTTTAATGTATGCCAAGGCGGAAAAGCTACAGAGAGATTTTGCACTCTAGTTCCAGCACACCCACGGAGAGACTGCTGTCTGCTGCCCATTGGCGCTTTGCACTAAGTTGTTCATGGATGCTAGAACCAGTGTGTTGTACAGAATGGGCAGGGTGGGTTTACAGATACAGATGTAGCTTGAAGTCTTGAAGGCGAGGCTGTTATCACGATGGGGAATAAATGACTGCTTCGCAAGCCTCAGGATGTTGTGCATACCTGGCCATTGAGATAATGTTGGAAATGTTGGATGTGTTGTCTGGTATAACACAAGTCACTGTTGTCATGGGTAATCATCTATCTTTAAGTCAATTGCTTCTCAGGTGCAAAAATACACTGCAGTCCATTGGTTTGGTGCCGTCCATGCGTCTAATCAAAGCTTTATTGTACAAAAACATGTCCAAGGAAAGAGTTTATAAGAGACCTATGCATCTGCAATCCCTTCGTTTCTTTGCTAAAGTGAAGCCGAAAGTGTTTGGACATCAGTTTTGTCATTCGTAAACTGCAGGGTTATCGTCTTTTTCCGTGAGCCTACAGTCTATTGGCTCTGGCTACATCCCAACTACAGAATAGCTTCAGAGACTGTCGGAGGACACTTCGAATCTGAAGCAGCCATCAAATCCAGGATGCATTTCGTAACTTCCCAATTCCCACTTGAGTACAATGAGGTTAGGCTGGAGGGAGGAGAGGTGCCTTCCCTCTGAGTCCTGAGGTTAGCAAATAGGCAGCGAGCTGAGCTTCTCAAAGCCATCATGCTGTTTGCAACTTGGTGATTGTAACATAAAAAGCACTTTGCAAATGGCCATCCAGAATATTGTGTGCTTTCTCCATGGGTTATTACTGTTAATGTTATTGTTGCTGTTCATTTTCCTTTTGTTGATATGTTTCTTTTTTATTCTTGTTGTGGATATGATGATTTATTTAAATGCAAAAACTACATGGAAAGTAAAACTTGAACATGTTAATCTTTGGGTTGAAGTCCATTCGAACTGCCGCCCCACTAAACGACATGCATTTCTTTAGACGAAGCAAAGCAAGGAACCAACCTCAGCAGTGCAACGAGCCCCACATGTCTTATTTTGGGAGAGAAAATACATATAAATACGTTTAGATAACTTGTTAGATGTCATATGTATAGTTAAATCTGGAGACGACTTTTAGAACGGTACTATGGTGGCATAGGTCCCCTAATATTTATTAATGAATTAGTCACTCACATGAGGTCAGGTAAAGACCTCTTTATTTTCTTATTCTAACCTTAGTTTTTATAAGCACACTATATAAACTTCACTCACTTATTACAGCAAATTCCAGCGAATGAGGGAGTGATAAAACATATTCAGGAATATACACATTATTTTTTGGCTAACTTTACAGATATTATATATAATTAGATTAAAGCATAATAAAGTACAGACAGGTAACATATAGCAGTAGTTGACAGTCAGTAGATCACAGCATTTTGGTTATGAACATTAGGGCACATTCTAATAGTCTTGGGGCGGCAGATTATTTCCCAGTGTCTCAGGCTTGGACAGTAGGAACCCTGTCCTTTTTTCAGTTTAAATTAAGTCCTGTTCCTTTAAATCATCAGTGTCTGTTGAAGCTACGGAGGGATGGGCGAGTTTGGGAGAATTTGCACTTTTGCTGATGAAAAGAATTTGTATTGTATATGAGACCACTAAATGTACATCGTCTAAATCATGTAATTCCATTTTCCATTATTTTGTTCCATTTTAATCTGTTGGTTTTAATTTTTGTTTGTTTTTGTTTGGTTATTTTTACAAAATATATCCAAAATGTCCTGGTGTCCTGGTTTAAGAAATAAGATCTTTCTATTAAAAACAGAATGTTTACGATTTCTCTTTCTCTCTCATGTACATTTCGTGCAGGCAAAGCGCAATCAAAGAACACGATCCTGGTTTGCTCCCTGATTAACCTGGTCAGAACCTATTCCATAGGCAGAGGTACAGCTTGATCACAACGCCACTCGGTCACATATTACAAGCTCAGCCCAAGGTTCAAACCCGAGACCTCCAGCGTCTGCCTCTTAACTTTGGGCCACAATTTGAATTTTTTTTTTTAATCCGTCAGTCAGTTGAAGAAAACCTCCTCAGGCAGAAATCATAACCTTCAACCAAACACTCTTTGCATTCATGCTTTATATTTTTCCCCTCAGTTTTCCTTGTAAAATGCTTTTAGTCCAGATATATTTATACAGGATGTTTCAGGTCTGCCCACAGATTCCCAGTCACATAACACTGGAAACTGCAGGTCATTGCAATGGTTTAGAGTAGTTCAGGGTCGATTTAAGGTAGATATCTACATTTTCCAGATCATCATCTCGTTGGTATAGCCAGCCTGGCTTTAGCTTCGGTTTTATCGCTGATATATTCAGTGCCGCTGGCTGCCACGCAACCCCAAAGCAGAACAGCAGAACAGATCCACACCCGTGTTTAACAGTTGGTAAGGTTTCCTTAAAAACACTACTTAGTGGAAGTAGCCATAGTTCTTTCTTTGTTCTATTTGAATGCTTGCCTCCTGACTATCTCTTATTAATTTATAAGTGTTGTCTTGCTTGATGTGATCTCTGGTATAGCTTTCATCTGATGGTTCTTTTATACAGATTGTGTTTGTTTAAGCAAAACTACAGAGTTGACCTGTGCACTGACTGGCACTGGTGTACAGGTTTTGCTTTGCATACAATGCCTATAAAACACAATTATAAATCAAATTACCGTTAAATCGATCAAAAACCATAATTATTTAAGACCTTCGTAGCTGCCGCTGGCCTCTAGGTAGCATCTGTGATCTGTGTGGAGTTTGAAACGTTCTTCCAGTGTCTGCTGGGGTTTATGAAGAAGATTACTCTAAGTTGTACTTTACTTTACTTACTTTAAGTAAGTAAAAGGGCAAACACCATGAGTGTGCTGGATTTCAATCTCGTGCTGATTTTAAGAGACATCCTGACACTAAACTCTTTTGACTTTGGTAAATTACTCAAACGCTACATATGAGGTTGATGCATATTAGATTAAAAATCTGGAGTGTGTCATGTCAGTCTAGTTGGCAACAATTTCTCAGCGCAGTTACATTGAGCCTAATACTGTTAATAAATTCGTAAAACAAACGCTCAGATTTTGAGAGCGTTGGCTAGTTGCAGTACGTTCCTTCTACCAAGAGATGGCGCCAAACCACTCCA